>JAOTBA010000204.1:22329606-22349363 GCA_025629845.1 Erythroxylum squamatum | reverse complement strand
CAAAGGGCCAAGTGCATGACAGGTGCTTTATTGGGAGAATTGAGGGAAAGTAGATATCAAAGTTCTGTTCAGCATCGTTTGAATGAACTTGAAGGTTTGTCTCCTTTGTAGTGAGCTTGTACTTTGAATTCCATGTTGTTTGGTAATAAATTTTTTACAAGATGATGTCTGTTAATTTTCTTTATTTGCTTATTAACCAACTTTACTATCTGTCAATTGGTGAGATTCCCAAATGATTTGGTGATAATAGTACTAATGCTTCGATTTGTGTAAATAGTCTTTGGAATCAATTAACAACAACAATTTGTTTCTATCTGTTGATTAGTCTTTCCTCTTTTCTATACTATCTATGCAAAGGATATTATTATTAATGTGCTTATTCTGTGTCTTAGAACTGCCTTCAACAAGGGGTGAGGACCTCCAAACCAAGTGCTTACTTGAACTTTATGGACTCAAGGTAAAACTGTTGGTTTAATTTGCAAAGAAAAATTTACATCTAGTGTGTATTTGCTTACAAGTTCCTATTAGACCATGTAAAAGTTGCTAGCTAAATGAGGAATCAACAAAATATGGGTGATCAATAGTGAATTGATATTCTAGGTAACCTGTTGTATTGTTGTCAACCCAATATGTTGTTTCATAAACTATTAAACATTATTAAGTTTACGAGATAATCTATGTTGTTCCACTTTTGGATTGTAAACTAATTTGTTTGAACTGTATTTAAGGTATGGTAATGGATAAGATATATCGCTAAAGAAAATTCTACATGATGATCATGTGTGTTTCTTCTTCTCATGATGAACGATGACATTTTTTTGTCCATTTTGGACAAGAACCTTTTTCTGGCAGCTAGGGGAGTTGCAAAGTAAAGTTCGTTCTGAAGTGAGTTCAGAATACTGGATCCGCTCCTTATGTGCATTTCCTGAGAAGCAGCTGTTTGACTGGGGAATGATGAGATTGCAGCGGCCTATGTATGGTATAGTAGATGCTTTTGCCAGAGAGCCTGATGATCAGTTCAGAAAAAAACGGGATGCTGAGGTCAATCTTCATCTTATTTTAACTTTTGCTTTACTTTTTACTCATGAATGAAAGGTTTAATGTGTGGGGACCATATTCAAGCTATATATTATTTCCTTTAGAGTTCTAATGTAGCTTTTAAGCTGATAATTTTGGGCAATGTGTTGGTACTATTATACAACTATGGCTATATATTATTCAATTATCATATGGCATATGCTATCAGGAAAAATTGTTTTTCCAGATCAAATTTTAGTTAGGGAATTACATGGAAGCGGTTATGTGTTATTTAGTGACATGCGTATAGGTATTTATTCTATGCTGCTTGTACAATAAAAGCATCAATGATGCAGAGGCTGGCTAGGCTAGAAGAAGAAGAAAGGAACCTTATTGAAACTAGGAAGAAAAGATTTCTTGTAGAAATTGGTAATGCTGTGCGAGACTTCCAATTGCAAATTCAAGCTTCTCTTAAACGTCGAAAGCAGAGGAACGATTTGGTTCAGGTATCTGTTTTCTCTATCTTTTCCTTTTCTATGTGTTAATTCTTTTCTTTCTAGAAGAATATCAGGAGAGGCAATGGATACAATGGAAAACTGAACTTTGGGAATGGTAGTCACAAACCTATGCATATGTGAATTGAAGGGCAAGCAGTGGATAGTTTATATCGATGAATAGAAAGTGTATATAACGGATAGAATGCCAGTGAAGTACGTACCTTGTGGTTAAAATAATGAGAAATGAAGCTTTTGAAGCTATAGAGCTTCACAACTTTTTAGAATCTTTAAATGGAAATATGATGATGTTAAGTATTGTCTTCATTGGTTTCCGTTGGTACAATTAGGAGGCTTGTAGCTAAACTTGTACAGGTTTACCTATCTCATCTTATGACCAAACCTTTTTACAGAATGCTAGAAAAAGGTATCTATGTGCAATTTGCTTCTTTTATTCCAGCATATGAGATTTGAAGACATTATACTTGATTTGAATATTCATTTCTTTAGCAATTGTGGCATATTGTAGATGGACTACTCTGAGTACTGTATTTTGATAGGCATGGCATGGAAGGCAAAGGCAACGTGTCACTCGTGCAGAGAAACTGAGGTTCCAGGCATTAAAGGCTGATGACCAAGAAGCTTATATGAGATTAGTGAAGGAGAGCAAGAATGAACGCCTTACAATGCTTCTTGAAGAAACAAATAAACTTTTGGTCAATTTGGGGGCCAAAGTACAGAGCCAGAAAGGTGAAAAACATTCAGATGGCATTGAACCCTTGGAAGAGTCTGAATATGAGTCACCTGAAGGTGATGATTCAAGGGATCAAAGTCCACAAGATACTCCTCCAGATGAAGATACTGACACCATTGGCCATGATCACGATGATGACAATGGTGATTTACTTGAAGGTCAGCGACAGTATAACTCTGCCATACATTCAATTCAGGAGAAGGTAAATTCTATTTTCCTTTGATTACTATCCTCTCTGTAGTTATAGCAGATCTTGTATAAATCGTCTAGGCTCGGAAAGAATGTGGCAAACTGCTGCAATTGTTATTCTACTATTTTCAATTTTTTCTTTTTTTTTAAGTGTTGGATGTAGATAGAGAAGATTTAGTGAGAGAGATGATATGAAAAAGAGAGACTTCTTTCTAGTAGATGCAACTTGCTTTTATAAGAAAGGAGGGGATCCTAAGAGTGCCTATATACATTGAAATATATACAAGTTACTTAGGTAGCAGAATTTGGGAAAAAGGGAAATAAGAGGGTGGCAAATGATGAGAAAAAGAGAAGGAAGAAATTAGGCATGAGGGGGACTAGAATTCAATGTCTCTGGAACTTGGGAGCCAAAATAAGAAATAAAAACAATATCTAAATTTTAAACTAGATAAATAAAATCAGCATAAAATGAGACTGGATCAAAGTAATCCCTTGAAAATCCCTTACTTAACTAAACTGCCTTTTGTCTTTCATTAAATTAGAAGTTTACCCTACAACTTCTTGTACAAAGCCTCTAATTGCAAAATTTGTAGTTCTTGAGATATGCATTCCATAAATAACATATTAAAACAATCTAAAAGATACCTCATTGAATTTAATCAAATAATTCAGCCTGTCAATCCATGTTATTGTATTGAGCTAGAAATCTTATGTGTTGTTTTCTCTTGTAAATCACTGATGTGGAGAGTGGTGACTATGTTTTTAAGAAACTTTTGATACTTATATTATTGTTAGGGAACTTGATTAAAATTGTTTTATAATACAGGTAACTGAACAACCACGTATACTTCAAGGTGGACAATTAAGACCATACCAGCTAGAAGGCCTTCAATGGATGCTTTCGTTGTTCAATAACAATCTAAATGGAATTTTGGCTGATGAAATGGGATTGGGGAAAACAATACAAACCATTTCGTTGATTGCATATTTAAAGGAGAAAAAAGGTGTCTCTAGCCCGCACTTGATTGTGGCTCCAAAGGCTGTATTGCCGAATTGGATCAATGAATTCTCAACATGGGTTCCTGAGGATGAGTATGAAGAAAGATCATTTAGTTTACATTTTTTTCTTTATTAGGGTTTACTCAGTAGTGATTCATTTGCATGTAGCCTTTTTATTGACCTTCCTCATGATGTTTGGCTCTTATGCAGGATTACAGCTATTCTTTATGACGGTCGACTAGATGAGAGGAAGGCAATAAGGGAACAGTTATCAAGGGAGGGAAAATTTAATGTATTGATAACACACTATGACCTGATCATGAGAGATAAAGCGTTTTTGAAGAAAATTCCTTGGCATTACATGATTGTTGATGAAGGACACCGGCTAAAGAATCATGAGTGTGCTCTTGCACGCACTTTCGACTCAGGGTAATGCTGTTGCATTTGATGATAGGACCCTGCCTTGTATTTTTGTTTCAATTCATCATTATGCTCATAAGCTCTATGCTTGCACTTTTTTCTTTCTCCATTATGAATAATCTTACATTTATTACTTCAGCACATCAATTTTGTTCTAGCACATCCTTTCTTAATTTTACTCTGCCTATGCCAAAGTAAGCTCAATCTTCTGATTAATTGTCTAGCTTAGTCTTATTAGATGGCCGATTTGGCAAGACTTAGGCCTTTAACATTCTTCTTTGTTTGGTTTCTAACATCCAACTTAGGAGTAACTTTTGGTGGCCCAAACCTAATTAGTAGGGGCTCTGCAGATGGACTAATTAATAAACTGGGGGAGCTGGTTGTGCTTTATTGGTATGCTTGTGTATAAGAAATGTGACCTTATTACTATGGTAAATCTTGTAATTGTAGAAGGATAAGCTGTCCAGATTTGAACTATATCTTCATTCAAAAATTGTCATGGTTTGGCCCGAAAAGCCAGTTAAGTTAATTAGCATGTGTGATATGGTTGCCAATATTTTTTCTGGTCCAATGCAAACCGTGACATTTTTAATAGCACACAATCAGGCCCGATGATTGACATGGTAAATGGCCATCAAGGAGTGTCACAAATGGTGTTAAATTTTGATCAAGTGGTAGACACCTCAACACTTGGTGTACCACATAAATGATATGGTGGCATCCCATTGACATTTGACACTTAATGCTTACTAAATTAACTACAAATGAAAGAATTAAAACCCTCCACAATTTCTTATCTCTCAAACATTGAACTAGTGGTTTGTGATTTCTATATTGGCTCACGATGGGATGGGCAACAGATTAGGATGCCTTGTGGGTTGGTTTGCAATTTTTGAAACTTTTTGAGTTTGAATCATATTGATTAGCTTTCTAGGTTATGTGAGGAAAGTAATAGTGTGTTTAATCTTTGACTTTCCGGTGCCATAGCTTTGACTCCACCCCAGTAATAGTAAGAGGAGGCCACTACTTTACCCTCTTTTTAGGGACGAGGCAAAGGGGGGCTTTAGTAAAGTCCTCTAGCTCGTCCACTAAGTGAGTGAGAGAGGTCTCATTGGGAAGAGAGGAGGCCGGCCTCCTACTATGTGAAAGAAGAGCTTTTTCTCTCATATTCACTTCTATAGAATATATAGAATAGGTAGTTCGTTTAGCCGCAGCTGAAGCCATAGATCTTGCCTGGGATGCTCCCAAGGTCGGACTCCTCTATGGTGGAGTCTATCACTGCAGCACTTATGCTATAGACCGGCTTAGATCTCGACCTCGGTCGAATGGTTCTCACTTTGGCAAAATGTGCTTTTGGCACTTATGCTATAGACCAGCTTAGATCTCGACCTCGGTCGAATGGTTCTCACTTTGGCAAAATGTGCTTTTGGCTTGGTTAGAGTGTAAAGAAAATATTAGTGTGTAAAGAAAAGAGGTATTGTATCTCTACAGGAAAGAGAATGTTGGCAAGACAACAAGAGTGAATATTAGAGACAGGTTAGTGATGGTGGTTGGTTTGTGTTGGGAAATATCCAGTTGGATATTTTCTTGATATGATTGACTCCTAAATAGTTGGGAGATCAGATCTGATATTAGAAATCAGATCTGATATTATGTACATATATTAGGAGATTATGTAAAGATATTAGTTTCCTAGAATAGCCCTATCTACTTCTATATATACTTGTATCTATGTACTGATGTAATTTACGTGAAATACAAAACAGTATAGAAATTCTGCAGTGTTAAACCTCAAGAAATGTGTGTTTGCTAAATTCCGATTAGAGTATCTTGGTCATATCATATCTACCGAAGGTGTGCTAATTAATCCCGAAAAACTAGCCGCCATGGACGGATGGCCGACACCTAAGAATCTGTGAGCATTAAGGGGATTCCTTGGCTTAACAAGATACTATAGGAGATTTGTAAGAAATTATGGGAAAATGGCTGCACCACTTACGGCTCTTCTCAAGAAAGTCGTCTTCTTTTGGAGTAGAGAAACCCAGCAAACTTTTGAAGAACTCAAGAAGGCAATGACCACCGTGCCGGTCTTAGCGTTACCAGATTTTTCCCGACCTTTTGAGTTGGAGACTAACACTTCAGGGTGGGGAGTGGGGGCGTTACTTATGCAAAATGGACACCCCATTGCATATTTCAGCCAAGCTTTTTCCTCGGCTAAGAAGAATAGTTCAGTCTATGAGAGGGAATTAATGGACATTGTTTTAGCAGTCAAAAAGTGAAAAAGCTCTTAAGTTTTTATTGGAACAGCGCAATCTCAGTGAGGATCAACAGAAATGGGTATCAAAATTAATGGGATACAAGTTTGAAATCCATTATAAGCCCGGCAAAGAATATAGGGTGGTGGATGCTTTGTCTAGGAGAGAGGATAACCTAGAGCTAAAGGTTGTCACAGTATGGCATTATGAAGATTTTGGAGGGTGGGAAGAAGTCAAGAAGGACAAGAAGTTATATGCAATTTGGCAAAAGGGGATTAAAGGAGAACACCTTTCGGATGGATTTGCAGTCAAGGGAGGCAACCTTTTATACAAGGGCCGAATGGTGCTCCCCAAGGGATCCTCAAGAATTTCCCTACTCATGAGAGAATTCCCCTGCACACCTCTTGGTGGCCATTCCGGGTATTTATGAACTTACAAGAGGTTATCTACTTTTGTACATTGGGAAGGAATGAAGAAGGATGTTCAACAATATGTTGCAAACTATGAAATATGCAAGCAGTGCAAATATGAAGCCTTGAGCCCAGTAGGACTTCTACAACCGTTACCCATTCCCAAAAGAGTTTGGGAGGATATTAGCATGGACTTCATCACAGGATTGCCAAAATCCAACAGGTTTGATACTATTATGGTGGTGGTGGATCGGTTGACAAAATATGGACATTTCATATCCCTTTCTCACCCTTATACTACCAAGGAAGTGGCTGTTGTTTTTGTAAGGGAGATAGTAAAACTACATCATCATCATCATCACACCCAATCTGAAGTCCCGCAACAAAGCAGAGTCTGGAAAGGTCTGATAATACGCAGCCTTACCCCTACATAGTAGAGAGGCTGTTTCCAGTAGACCCACATGCAGATGTGATAATAAAAAAAGTGATGCATGTTAAAGAGTAGATAAGTAGAAACTGACATGCTAAATAATTATGTGAATAAAATACCCAAAAAAATACATAAATAAATAAAACTACATGGATTCCCTAAATCCATTATTTCAGATAGGGATAAGCTGTTCATGAGTTTATTTTGGCAAGAAATGTTCAAGCTTTCTGGAACAACCCTCCAATTTAGTTCTTCCTATCATCCAGAGACGGATAGACAAACCGAAGTAGTAAATCGAGGATTGGAAACCTACCTCAGATGTTTTGTTGGGAGTCAGCCAAGAAGATGGGTGAATTGCTTGTTTTGGGCAGAATATTGGTACAATACCAATTTCAATCAGTCCGCAAGGATGTCTCCTTTCAAGGCCCTATATGGGAGGGACCCTCCTACCTTATTCAAGTTGGAAGACCTCAATTTGGCTGTGGAAGATGTTAATGAATTACTGAAGGAGAGAAATGCAGTAATCAAGGAGTTGAGGGAACATTTAGCAAGGCTCAACAACGCATGAAGAATACAGCAGATAAACATCGAAGGGATGTGGAGTTTGAAGTGGGAGAACTGGTATATATAAAGATAAGACCTTATCGAATGAGGTCTTTGGCAAAGAGGGTGAATGAGAAGTTGAGTCCTAGGTGCTATTATCCTTTCAAGATAACAGAGAAAATCGTCAAAGTTGCCTACTGCCTGGAATTACCCCCAAATGCTAAAATACATTCTACTTTCCATGTCTCTCCGCTAAAGAAGTCAGTGCAGCCCCCTACTACACCGCAACCCTTACCACAGTCTTTGACCGAGGACAATGAGTTGCTGTTACTGCCAAAATTGGTAAGGAAAATACGAAAACTGATTGATGGCAGGGAAGAGGTACTGGTGAAATGGAAGGATTTACCAGATCATGATAGTACTAGGGAAGCTTATGAAACTATTGATGAGCTCTTTCCGGATTTTCACCTTGAGGACAAGGTGAAACTTGTCAAAGGGGGTAATGATAGACCCTTGATTACAAAATTTTATAAAAGAAAAAAGGGACACGTGGGGTTGAAGGTATATTCTAGACGGCAGAGAGATGGGCTACATGGGGAGAATCCTAACTAACTTGGCAACAGTAGGGCCCACTGTGCAAGAGTGAGTGGGGTATTTCTATGAAAAGAAGGAAGAGAGAGAGAGGGGAGAGACAAGATTGAGGAGAGTAGTTAGTCTCTCGAAAGCTAACCTGGAGTGGAGGAGGTGTTGTATGTTTCTGGAGGTTCATTTGAAGGGAGGGCTGAGAGTGTGTTCTTGCAATCCTTCCATTACTACTATATTCTTCTAATTTTGTTTTTCTGGTCTAGTATCTAAGAGTTCTCCATTATTTTCTTAGAGAACAGTGGTTGTACTGGGTGTTTTGATAATATAGTTGAATAAATATTCAGTAAACTTTGCTAGTGTCCTATCAGATGGCAATAATGATGTCAGGTTCTCTAAATTTGGAAATAATACAAACATAATTTCTATTTTGTGTTTGGATTAGTTTTTGCATGACACCAGTTTTGCTCTATAATGTATGCAAATACACAGAAATACACACCGACACATGCAATATGATATGTATTATGGAGAGAACATGCATCTGCATGTAGTCGTGTTTTTTTCAAAATTTGTCCCTAGCCTTTTGAGCTACTGATCAAACCAACCCAACTTACCTCACCAGGAGTTTCAAGAAATGGTTGTGTATCTGTGGAACCAACCACTGGCTCAGTCGTACTAGTTCCCAGTGAAGCATATCTAAGAATCCCAGAAAGTCTTTTAGGTTAATAATTATAAAATTAAAGTAACAGCCACAACAACATATGCTTAACTGTTGTAATTCACCAAAATGTTACGTCCAATATAGATTTTCTAGGTTTTAGTAATTTCCTAATGTTAAAACTTTTAAACATACACAACATTCAAATACCATAAAGATAACCGAAAGAAACTTCTCCAATTAATTATAATTGATATACAAACTAACCTCCGCTCTACAGTAACAATGGTTGCAGATGTACCACCCTCCAATGAATGTTCAAAGTTAGGAGGTAAATAAGCAAATGAATCAACCTACCGAAATAAAAGGAACCACGTCATATATGTTGCTGTTCAGATAAAAAAGTTATAAGATGGTGAAATGCATTCTGTTGCATCTAATATGCAAAAATTAGATACCTTCAGTTGATGGACTTCACCGGTCGCATACTTAAGACTTGCAAAACCTTGAACCACAAATATGAACCTAATAAAATTTGGAAGTGTATATCAGACATGATTGATACATTAAAAGGTCAAATTAACAATGAATGCTAATCAAGAATTTAGAAAGAAACCCCACACCTCTCTATATCATAATCAGGAAGCCCTGAACTTGAATTTTCTGCAAAGCATATAATCTAGTATTAGTTTTATTTTTTATATTATTTGAGTAATATCAGAAGATTTAAGAGAAACTTTTTGCAAAATTATAAGATTTCTTAAAGTTTAGCTGCTGTTCGCAATTCTACAGACAAGATATTTAGGTAAAAAACAACAATTTGTTCAAGTTCAAACACAAAAGTGTGCCGCTTAACTTGATGCCAGAATACATAAGGAAAGCAACATTAACATAGAATTCCAGCTTCTAGCTTCCACATGACTATAACCTAATAAATTGTAGGTTTTGCAAAAGGCGAAAGGTGTTATTTTTCTTGACTAAAATGCTAAGCTCATAAAGCATGGGAAGAGAATTGCTAGAAGCACTATGGCTAAGAAAAAATCCTTGGAATTTATAAATGACAGTTATACAGTACCAATAGAATTATATCTTTTAAATAAGAAAATAACAAGAATTTTAAAGAAAAATTTTGGCTCTAACTACAGCATGGGAGAAATATGTTAATGAACTACAGAATCACAGTGAAAAATAAAGCAAAGGCACGTTACATGCAACAAATCTGATGTAGGACAAATAGAAGTAGTATTAACTAGTAGCTAAAAATAAAAAAATTAGGATGTATGGCTGATATTAGACAGCTGGAATATCAAATTTCAAGGCTAGATTTTGGTTAAGAATGCTAAAATCTCATATTAGGTATAGTTGAGTTTTTAGGGTTTGTTTGTTGAAAATTTAGGCTAGAATTTTAGGCATAGGATTTTGATTGTTGGAACTTTAGTGAGGAACAAAAAAATTGAAAATGGGAAACTAGGAATCATTTTTAGGGTTTGAGAATCACTCTTAGAAGAAATTATCACATATTCTAGTTGAAAACTCAAGTTTGTATGAAAATTTCAAATTGCTTATCATTGAAGGATTGAATATACACATACTTATAGAGAAGTTTTTAGAACAGTTATTCTAATAGGAATCGGTTCTGAACAAATCTTGTTCTAATAAAAATCATACAAGTCCTAAACAACTAGGATAACATATCTAAAATAGATATTTAACTTACTACTACTTCCTATCTAATAAGGAATTCTAGCAAAATCAAAATTTCAGCCCAGATCTTTGATGTCAACTCAATTCTCATCCCACCAAACTAAGGCTTGTGGTTGACTAATTATTCCTCTTTTATTTTTTCTTAAGCTCTTTTATTTTTTCTATATACTAAGTATTAGCACTCATCTTCTTGATGATCTTATAAGGTCCAGCTTTCCATGAAGTTTCGTATAGTTTCCTTTCGAAAAACACTCTGGATGAATCCTAACCATCACCAAATCCCCTTCATTGAAATCCACCAATCGACAATATTTTTTTTTTGGTAAATCAGTAAAACTTTTATACAAATAAGAAAAGGTTATATACACAGCTAGTGATTTCCAAAAAAATCTCTAGCCTACCAAAAGGGCTCACAAAAAATAAATACAAAGGAAATTATGAAAGAAACACCACGCCCTCAAAACCTGCCTATCGAGAAACCGAAGAAAACTAAATCCACTACCCTGTTACAGAAATTCACCAGCAGACATGAAAACACCACACAAAGACCTGCAGAAAAACCCACCAAAAACCACAACCACAACCACAACCAGCAGAACACAGCTAGAAAAATATAAGAAAGTCCTTCTACCAGACCGCCGTAGGAAATGGAACTCCTCCTGATAACCTGCCTATTACCGATGGGAGGGGAAAGATAACCCTCCACCTCATTATAAGACAATTTGTTGGTTGCTATCTTTCATCATATCTCATCAAAGATGTCCCTCAGGTGTTGTGCAAACCTTTCAACTTCAACACTAACTCGTGGTGTTTATGGTAAAGGAACTAGATCAATAGACTTCCTTGGTTGAACTCCTGAAACTATCTCAAAAGAGCTCTTATTTATAGAACTATTTTATGCAAATTTTACCACAGGGAGAATTAGGCCCCAATTTTTTACATTGTCTTGAACCAAGCACCTTAACAAGTCCCCCAAGATTCTATTCACTACCTCTATTTATCTATCGATTTGGGAATAGAAAGAACTTGAAAATTGAAGCTAAATGTTTAATGTTTTCTATAGAATTCTCCAAAAATAACTTATAAATTTCACATCACGATCATAAACGATGGTTAAAGGTAATTCATGTAGATGTACAATCTCTTTGAATAATAGTTTAGCAGTGTGGACAACATTATAAGTCTTGACCAATATATTGAACCACATGGCTTCTCTACAACATAGGAATCAAGAACATACGTATTGTTGCTTCTTGTAGTCAAATGCACTAACTTGCCATCATTTTTTAATTTTGACTTTGCAAGTGCACACACTTTTTCTTTATTTCTATGTTGTACTAATTGCACATCTTCATTCAAGTCTACTTCTCCTTCATCAACCACTACAACACAATCTTCATTAGCAATACTAAGGATATCATCAAGTTTTGAGCCACTAAGCTCTAGAATCCCAGGTAGCCACTGCTTAATCTCTTTAGCTCCTTGTTTGTTATTTTAGTTGACTGTCCTTTACTTTTGTAAAATTCTGAGAATATTTAGCTGAGGGCTTGATTCAAACTCAAGACCCTTGTATCCTTTGTATAGAGGTAATCACATAAGGAAAAGATCTTTGGAATAAAGAGGAAATCACACAATAAAGAGGGAGATCATACTCTCCCTATATAGATATTTCCTAAGATCTAATATTGATATTTCCTAACACTCCCCCTTAAGCTGGAGCATACATATCATAAGCTTCGAGCTTGTTACATGTAGGTTTCAATTGAGACCCCCCTAATGCTTTGGTGAGTAAGTCAGCAAGTTGATCTTTTGACTTGATATATAGTGTCTCAATCAATCCTTCTTGAAGCTTTTCACGAACAAAGTAACAATCCACTTCAATATGTCTGGTTCTCTCATAAAAGACCGGATTCAAGGCAATATGAATGGTTGCTTAATTATCACACATCAACTTCATTGGAGGGGAGTGCTCGAAACCAAGTTCTCCAAGAAGATGCTTCAACCAAATTAGCTCACATGTAATATACGCCATAGCCTTGTACTCAGACTCAGCACTAGAACGTGCAACAACTGACTGCTTTTTACTTTTCCATGACACCATGTTTCCACCCAAAAATACACAGTAGCTTGAAGTAGACCGTCAGTCATAAGAGCCTGCCCAATCTGCATCTGTATACCCTTGAATCTGAATGTGTCCATGATTCTCGTAAAGAAGACCTTGCCCAAGAGAACCTTTCAAATATCTCAGAATTCTAAAAACTGCATCCCAATAACTAGTTCGCAAAGATCCCATAAACTGACTCACTACATTGTAGCAAACGAAATATCTAGACGAGTAACAGTCAAATAATTTAGTTTACCAACAAGTCTTCGATACTTACCTAGATCTTCCAACTGCTCTCCTTTATCAGCATTAAGTTTTATGTTTCGTTCCATGGGGCTCTCAACTAGCTTTGTACCCAACAATCCTATATCCTCTAGAAGATCAAGGACGTACTTTCTTTGAGATAGACAGATCCCCATCTTGGACCTTGCTATCTCGATACCCAGAAAATATTTTAGTAAACCAAGATCCTTTGTTTGAAATTTAGTTTGTAGGACCATCTCCAGTAATAACAATATCATCAACATAAATGATCAAAAGAATTTTACCAACCTAAGAGTGACAATAAAACACAGAGTGATCAACATCACATCAATGCAGACCAAACTCCAAAACCACTGAACTAAAGCGACCAAACCAAGCTCTCGGTAATTGTTTTAGATCATACAAAGATTTGTTCTGGGGACAAACTAGATTAGTCTCCCCCTGAGCAACAAACCCTAGTGGTTGCTCCATAAAAATAGTCTCCTGAAGATCACCATGAAGGAAAGCGTTTTTTACATTGAGTTGATGAAGAGGCCAATCATGGGTGGCTGCTAATGCAATGAAAACACGAACGAATGTGTTATTAACGTTTATAAGAGGTTCACACATAGCATTAGGAAGAAACCGCATCCTATGCAACAATAGTAGCGCAACAATAGCAAAATTGGTTTTCTTCTAGTTTTTGTTTTTATTTATTTATTTTATGTGACAGCTAGTCAGTTGTTCGTGTTCCTAGTTTTATGCAGTGTTAGTGATCATGTTTGTTTATGGTCCCCTAAGTTGTAGGGGAAGTTGTTTCTCCACAGAACTATTTATTTTGACCTTCGATGAATGATAAAGTAAGTAGGAAAATTTCTTAAGTCATTGAATACTTCAAACTCAAGAGATTTCAGGTTCTCTCTAACGAGCCTGAAAGCAGCAACCATAGGTCGTAAAAGAAATAATCGTGTCATTTTTACTACCGAAAGTCTAGAAAACCCCACCTATAGACCCATAACCAGATCCATTGCTAGGGACCGTAACAATTTGGTATCAGAGCCATACGCTATGAGTGACTCAATGCAGCAACAGTTTGATAGAATATTGCAGATGCTACAGGAGTAGCGTTTAGAAAACAGGGCACGCCAAGATGCCATGAATGCCAGATTGGAGGAACTTGCCCGTGAATTTGCCGCCACCAAGTTAGACTCTTCAATAGCAGAAGAGGGTAGTCATAATAGAGCTCGAAAAGGCAAGGGACTTGCAGGGGAATCGGGAACAGAATCTTCCAGAGGCCACACTATTCCAACTTGATTTTCCACGTTTCAATGGACAAGAAGATCCTCTTGGCTGGATTAGTCGCTGTGAACATTTTTTTCGGCACCAACAAACTCCAACAGAAGAGAGGGTAAGTTTAGCTTCATTCCACTTGAACGGTGCAACCCAATTATGGTTCCTTCAACTAGAACATGACAACCCTACCACTTCTTGGGATGCGTTCAAGCATCAATGTCACTTGAGGTTTGGTCCACCAATTCGGAGTAACAAATTAGGGGAATTGGCCAAACTAAAGCAAGTTGGAACTGTTGAAGATTATCATAATAGCTTTGAGCTCTTGGTCTCTCGGGTTGGAACGTTGACACAAGAGCAAAAGGTTCAGTTATATATCAGTGGCTTACAAAAGGCTATTGTTGTTGAGGTAGAATTACATCACCCCGCTAATTTAGTCACTGCAATGAGCATGTCTTGCCTTTATGAACGTAAAGGCAAGGTGTTCAAACCTTTTTCAATAGTGTATCATCGGAAGGGTTTCCAAAAAACTCCTCCTGCACAGTTTTAGCAACCTCCAAAATTCGCAAAACGTTTGAGCCAAGCTGAGATGGAAGAAAGGTGGCTTAAAGGTCTGTGCTTTAATTGTGATGAGCCATTTGTTCAGGGATATCAGTGTAAGCGACTTTTCTGGATTGAAATTGGGGAAGATGATTGCTCAGAAGGGGAGGATTTAAATCTAACAACAGATATTCAGTCTCCAGAAATATCGCTCAATGCAATTACAAGAGTCCAGGCCCCACAAACTATGCGGTTGAAAGGCAGCTGGCAAGGTAATCCTATTTTGGTCCTAATTGATTCTGGTAGCACCCACAATTTTATCAACTCCAAAATTGTGGCCCACTTTAATGCTACAATAGAAAAAGGTGATAATCTTAAAGTGGTGGTAGCAAATGGGGAGACAATCACTAGTCCTGGCACTTGTCGTGGTATTTTACTTCGACTGGACTCTTATATTTTTAATACTGATCTATTTGTGCTTCCTCTAACTGAATTCGATGTTATGTTGGGAGTTAATTGGCTGAGAACCTTGGGACCCATCTTATGGGATTTTTCTAAAATGCACATGAGTTTCACAAAGCAGGGCAAAGCAGTTGACTTACGCGGCCTCTCCAGCCATCCACGTACTCCATCACCAAATCTTTGTTCTGTGTCTGTGGTATCCTCGCCAGAATTGGATATTCAAAAATTGTTGCTGGAGTTTTCTCCCTTATTTGCCAATCCTAAAGGTCTTCCTCCCTCTCGCAACTGTGACCACCGCATCACCTTGGAGCCAAGCACTGGTCCAATTGTAGTGAGACCCTTTCGATACCCACATGCTCAGAAGAATGAAATTGAAAAACAATGTTCTGAGATGTTGGCCCAGGGAATCATCAAATCCACTCAGTCTCCTTTCTCCTCCCCAGTCCTCTTAGTTCCGAAAGCTGACAAGTCATGGCGTTTATGTGTTGATTATAGAGCTTTGAATGCCAAAACTGTCAAGGATAAGTTTCCCATCCCTGTGATTGATGAACTTTTGGAAGAATTGACGGGTGCTAAATACTTTACAAAGCTGGATCTTCGATCGGGATACCACCAGGCCCGAATGAATGCTAATGATATTGAGAAAACAACTTTTCGGACTCATCACACCCATTTTGAATTTTTAGTTATGTTGTTTGGCCTCACCAATGCTCCTTCTACATTTCAGTCTCTCATGAATGAGGTATTCTCTCCTTACTTGAGGAAATTTATCCTTGTGTTTTTTGACGATATTTTGGTGTATAGTCGCACTTGGGTGGAGCATATTCATCATTTGAGAATTACTTTTTGTTAAAATAATTTCAGAATATTCTCCCTATCAAGACAGTTATTAAAGATATTATTTCAGTAACTGTAAATAGTTATTACCAAAGCAGTTATTTCTGCTTTTATTAGAGGCAGTTACCAAAGCAGTTATTTCTGCTTTGGTGAACCGTGTACTTTTAAAAAGGGGAATAACCCCTATTGTATTGAGTTAATGAAAGCAGTCTCTCCACAAAACATTCTTTGTAGTTTATTGACACTTTTCAATTGCTTCGGGATCACAAACTTTATCTCAAGAAGGCAAAATGTTCTTTTGGACAAACAGAAATTGCTTATTTAGGCCATACTGTTTCTAAACTGAAGGCTTTCTTGGGCTGAATACTGTTATAATACTAGTTTTCATTCTGCTTTGAAAACAACTCCTTTCGAATTGACATATGGCAGGCCCCCTCCTCCGTTACTTTTTTATTATCCTGGTCTTGCTAAACTCGATGCAGTTGATCAAGCCCTCAAGACCAGAGATGAGCTACTGTTTTCTTTAAGAGACACTCTCCTTCGAGCTCAACAATGGATGAAGTCTGCCTATGACTCTCATCACCGAGATGTAACTTTTCAGATTGGTGATCAGGTTTTACTCAAACTACAGCCCTACTGACAGCTTACTGTTACTCAACGCAAGCACCAGAAACTATTGCCTAAGTTCTATGGCCCTTTCCGTGTCCTGGCTAAAATTGGTGCTATGGCCTACAAGCTCGACCTTCCAGCCAATTCGAAGGTCCATCCAGTGTTCCATGTTTCTAAACTAAAGGCGTTTCATGTCCCATTGAGGCTCCTCTACCTCCTACGATTATTGAGGTTACTGAACAACAGCCTCTGGCTATTTTGGACCACAGGGTTCATAATTCAGTTCCAGAGGTCCTAGTGCATTGGCAAGATTCGTCTCCTGCGAATGCTTCTTGGGAAGCTGTCACTTCTATACAGCAACGCTTCCCTTAGTTTCCGCTTAAGGACAAGCGTCGTTTGGAGCAGGAGAGTAATGTTATTAACATTTGTAAGAGGTTCACACATGGCCTTAGGAAGAAGCCGCGTCCTATGCAACAGTAGTAGCGCAACAGTAGCAGAATTGGTTTTCTCCTAGTTTTCGTTTTTATTTATTTATTTTATGCGACAGCTAGTCAGTTGTTCATGTTCCTAGTTTTATGCAGTGTTAGTGATCATGTTTGTTTATGGTCCCCTAAGTTGTAGGGGAAGTTGTTTCTCCACAGAACTATTTATTTTGACCTTCGATGAATGAAAAAGTAAGTAGGAAAATTTCTTAAGTCTTTGAGTACTTCAAACTCAAGAGATCTCAGGTTCTCTCTAACGAGCCTAAAAGCAGCAACCATAGGTCGTAAAAGAAATAATCGTGCCATTTTACCACCGAAAGTCCAGAAAACCCCACATATAGACCCATAACCAGATCCATTGCTAGGGACCGTAACAGAATGTCAATTTGGCTACAGGAAAAAAGGTTTCAGTATAATCCATACCATACACCTATGTTTAACCCTTAGCTACCAAATGAGCTTTTAAACGATTAACCGTGCCATCAGAATTGACCTTAACATTCAATACCCAATGACAACCCACAATTGTCTGCCCATGTGGAAGAGGAACTAAGTCCCATTTGTTATTTAGCTTGCAAAGCCAACATCTCTTCTTCCATCGCATGTTTCCATTTAAGATGATCCAAAGCTTCTGAAGCAGACTTAGGTACAGGTATAGAAGACAAAGTGGATACAAAAGCAGCATATGATCTTGATAATGAGTTATAAGAAACAAAGTTTGAAATAGGGTGGGATGTACAAGACCTTCTTCCTTTACGAAAAGCAATGAGCTCATCAAGATCATCATATGATGGAGTTGAAGACGGAGAAGACAATGGTGACGAGCGTGAATCATCTAGTCGTACTTCATGATGAGTGCATTGATTATAAACCTGCAAATCAGGACGAGATAGATGTTCCAAAGGAGTAGGATTAGTATGAGGAGAAACATAATTGGGAGTTGTTTGGGAAGGAACAAAAAGAATTGGTAGACACTCATCAGTGTCAGTAGAGTTAGACTAGGTGTCTAAAAAGTACAGTGTGTCTTCAAAGAATGAAACATCAGCTGACACAAAAAACCAATTTAACAAGGGGCTGAAACATTTATACCCCTTTTCCAAACGAGAGTGCTCGAGAAAAATGCACTTTATAGCTTTTGGATCTAATTTATCTTTGTTAGGCTAAAGCTGATGAGCAAAACAAACACATTCGAATACTCGAGGATTAATGGAAAAAGGATCTTGATAAGGAAAGAGAACTAAGAATGGAGTTTTACTCCTTAACACAAAAGATGGCATTTGATTGATAAGAAAACATGCAGTAAGTACAACATCTCCCCAAAAACTTTTGGGTACATTCATATGGATTAACATGGTACGAGCTGTTTCAACAATATGTTTGATTTTTCGCTCAGCTATCCCATTTTATTGAGGAGTGTGTGAGCAGGAAGATTGATGTTGAATACCTTGCTGTTTCAAGCAGCTGGAGAATGAGCTAGAGAAATTGTTGAGAGATTTTCTTAGTGAATATTTGATTCCAATAAGTTAGCTAAATCAAATCGTGATCATATCATGTACAACTGTAATTAGCTAAGTCAAATTAGGACCTTATCATGTATAGCTGTAAATTCCTAGAATAGAAATCTGTAATATCTATATATCATGCGGCAATGTAAAGTGAAAGGGGAGTAATACCTATTCCTCTATTCAGGTTTTATTTTCTATATGGTATCAAAGTACCCTAAACAAGAATAAACCCTAGCCGCCATCCCTCTAAGATAGTTATGTCTGACATTACAGAATCCTCCAGCCACCCTACTCAAACTATTACTACTCATAATCCTACCTCTGAATCCCACTCCATTCAGGTGACCTCTATACGGCTGAATGGAGAAAATTTTCTTCGTTAGTCTCAATCCGTACGAATGTACATTCGTGGAAGAGGCAAGATTGGCTACCTAACTGGAGACAAGAAGGAACCTGCTGTATATGATCCTGCACATGCAATATGGGATGCAGAAAACTCTATGGTGATGACATGGTTGGTCAACTCAATGGAGGAAGACATCAACTCCAATTATATGTGCTACTATACGGCCAAGTAGTTATGGGACAATGTCCATCAGAAGTACTTTGATTTAGGAAATCAATCACAAGTGTATAAGTTGACTCTGAAATTGGGTCAAATCAGTCAAGGTGAGGATAATGTTACCAAGTACTTCAATTCCCTAAAGTGTGTATCGCATGATCTAGATATGTTTAAAGTTTATGAGTGGAAATCTCCTGATGATTTTAATCATTACCAGAAAACTATTAAGGATAATAGGATCTTTAAATTCCTAATCGGTTTAAATGTTGAGTATGATGAGGTGAGAGGCACAATCATTAGGAGACAATCTGATAGGAACCAGAAAAGAAAGAAAATATAAGTAACTGAATGATAGAACTTTATTGATAAATTTGAGAGCAAGAATCTTAAACTCCCAAGTCAGTTCGTATGGAGAGAACTAAACTCCAAAACAAAGGAAATTAATTTTCTCAAAAACTACTCACTTGCTCTAACTATCAGATATTTATAATGCTAGACTCCTAATCGCAATAAAAGATAATCGTAATAAAAGATAATACCTAATTTGTAAGCTAAAATAAAGATAATACCTAATCTGTAAAATAACAAAATAGCTAAAATAATGGGATAACTACTAGATGTGCGTAATGGGATCAAACTACTGATTGACTAAATCTTGGCCCATG
>JAOTBA010000204.1:22314813-22325547 GCA_025629845.1 Erythroxylum squamatum | reverse complement strand
AACAATCCGGATACTGTTCACATAAGTCCCAGCAGTAACTTTCCAAGCCAAATTTCAACCCCTTAAGGCTAAAATTAGACAATACCTATTTCACACAAAAATGTAGCCAACAAACCAAAGTTTCATTTGGCACAAACCTCACCTCATTTGAATAACCACACAATTAGTTATGGTCAAAACAGTGCAATAGGTACAAAATCACTTTTTCAGCTTTCAACTTCAACTTAAATCCTATCACTTCTACTTCCCATTCCACATGCCTAAGCATCCTAATAACACAAAAATTTTGCCAATAGGTCATTAAGACCTTCACTTCAACATAGATCTAGAATTTTCAGTATCCATCATAAATCCATTACCTTCCAATCTTAACCATTTAACATTACTAAAACCACTTCAAACTACACAAGTTACACACTAATCCTATTCAATCTCATTACCTCTTACACAAGCATACTCAACAATTTAATCCATATGATTCATGACCTTCATGCATCATAACTCATAGATAATAATCAATCATTTCCATTCAATGCAACTAACTATGAATTCATGAATTAAATACATAAGTAAGCTTAAATCAACACTTACCTACTTAAAGCTTCCAATCTTTAATACTCCAACTATTTTCCTTTCTCTCCTTTCCACTCTTCATGTACGGTTATCCCATGGTAAGAAGGTAAGAGGTTTGTTTTTGTTTTACACACTTAAGGAAGGTAGAAAGAGAGAAACAAGCAAGCCAATACCAAAGAAGAAACCAAGAGAGAAAGGAATGAAGGTTTCGGTTGATATATGAAAACAAGTAAGAAATGTCATCCTTTCCTCCTTTTATTAAGAGAACATCCGAGAATGCTTAGGAGGCAAGCATTAACTCTTAAGACACTTGGCAAATTTTGTTAGGAAAAAGACAAAAAGAAGAAAAGGACAAAATTCAAGTAATAGGATTTATTAAAAATCCTAATGAAATTTAACCCAATCAATTCCAATGGTCCTCATTTCAATCCCAAAATAATATACCCAATATAACAGTGCCATTGGGTAGCAATTTTCGCTACCGAAAATCGACCGGTTCGCCACTTGGCGATTTTTTTCCGGTCCGGGAATTTTCTCCGGAAAATTCCAGAAAAATTCCTAAAAATCCCTTAAAATATAAAACATTCAATGACTCACTCAGAATAATTTTTCAAACGCAGTAACCACGTTAATCACAATAAAATTGCCTTAGGCACAAAAACCGGGAATGTCATGTATGCATGTACAGTAATTTCATGTACACAAATGGTACTATGTACCAATTCTATTATGCATGAACAGTCCTAAGTCATTCCGATCCATCTCATCCTTTGCCAAATTTACTATTTTACCCTTCCAGTAGGGGGTGGGATGTTACATAAATGTATAATCAATTAAGCCCATATCAGTAACCACTACTCTAAAAGATATAATGGCTAATTTTATTCAATAATCAAACATAAGGCATTAGGAAATAAAGGCTTGTATACAAAATATGGTGAACTGGATTGATCAACTAGCGAAGATATATAGGACGAGATGCAAAGGAGTTTGCCTAGTCCTACTGAAATAGACCTAAAGAATTTTGAATGGAAATCACCCCTAGGAGTGGAAATGAGCTTCAAGAAGAAGACGATAAAAAAGCCTTTATCCAAGAAGAGTACGTAGAGAAGTGGTAGGAGGTAATTGAAGAAGACGATCTAGAAACCTTTGTCTATGAAGAAGAAAAAGAAGAATGGACAAAGATGGTTGAGGATGAACTAGTGAAGGAACCAAAAAAAATAATTACTAATGAAACATCGATAACCACCTTAAGTACTGAGGGTTCCCACTTTCTCAAAGACAAACTTTTCGAGTCAGCTAAAGATTTAGGGATTTTCATTATCTCTCATTTTATTAACAATTTATCATTAAAAAAAGCATTAACGTAGTTGATAAGATTTATTAATTTGATAAATTATGCTTTTGTTATTATCTTTCAACATGTGTCTTACTTACATGTTACAAAACCCTTATATGGAGAAATGAGTGGAAGTAAGCCACTGATTATAGACCTAGGATAAGGGTAACGTACAGGATACGCCAAGCTAATGATGTTAAACAAGCGTTACATGGGTGGCAGCTCATGAATTAAGATAGTTTTTTTTAATTTCATCTTATTTATATTTTTATGCTTTATATTTATTTATATTTATATTTATATTTTCTTTTATCGTTTTATCCCTTTTTCTTTCTATTTTGCAAGGATTTTAATTTAATATTGGATAAATTAGAATTAGAAAATCATCTTACATAGGAAAGTAACACTTAACCTTATCACTTATTCTATATGCTTATACTGTGTACATTGAGGAGAATGTACAACTTTAAGTTTAGGGTAAGGGTTGACAATTTTAATGATTCTCTTAAGCTTATTATAATCTTAGTTATTAAATTTTATAAACTGATATCTTGACTTAATTCAAATATGTTTATCATTACTATATTTCACTATTGAATATTGATTTGAATTAGTATGCAAAAGGATGATAGTTAGACTAAAATTACTTTTACAAGTCATTTTTTTAATAGTCTTTGAAATAATCAAGTTGAATGAAATTGCATATTATTTACGCATATAAACTCATCTCTTTTGTGAGCTTTTGAATCTAAGAGTAAAATTTGAAAATTTTTAGGCTCTTTTTATTTTATCATGTGTGTTATCATTCCTAGTTGAATGACTCTAGAACTTGCTTTTATTATTCATATTAAAACCACAATTGTTAAATTAGAAGCATTGAAATGATGAAGGCATTTAGATTTAACAATTTGGTTGAACCTATTTCTTTGATAAATACCTTACCTTTTTTTATCCCTTAAATAACCAATTTTGAGCCTTGGCCTTTTTCATTGATTATACCCAATCATTAGCCTTTATCGTATTTTTCTTTCAATCAATTTTATTATTTTAAACCCTTAAGTTTATTTATATTATTTGGCTGTTTGAAACTCAAAATTTTGAAAGGTCCATTATCTCTTTAACAATGCTATATGATGAATGTTTGAAATTGTTTTTCTTGATAAAAGAGAGCATAGAACAAGAAAAGAAGAAAAAAATATATAGTTCCAATGGTTTTATAATGAATGGACCTATGTATATTGTGAACAAGTTTCTTGCAATGTCTCTTTTGTAAGTTTCCTTCACATTAACCCTCTTTATTATCCCAATCATACTGTACCTAAACCCTATTACAACCCTATAAAGACCTTTTAATTTTTGTTTCTAATTTATACATAAGTGGTGGAGATATGATAATATTGCAAGTTTGTGATCAAAGTTCCATTATGCATTGATTGAGAGATTGATACTTTTCACCCTAAACACATGAATGCATTTAAGTGAAATGTTGGTGAGGGAGTAAAGGTTTATTCTTTTGATTTCAATAAGATTATTGGCGTGATTATTATTAATATTGACTTATAAAGTTATTTTTATGATAACTTGACTCTACTTGTATGTTAATTTGATTAATTTGATATTATGATTTAAAGTATGAACGAATAGGTTGGGTTAATAAAGAATGGATGTTATAAAATTAATACTTTAGGTTATGATTTGCTTGAGGATAGACAAAAGCGTAAGTGTGGGGATATTTGATAGATGCATATTTGATGTATTTTGCTTGATATTTTATAATTTCCTGTACTTTTGGTATTTATTTGCTTCAAGTGTATTCATAGGTGATAATTGCTTTCATGGACCAAAAGGAGAGGAATTCGGGTGAAATCGTAGCATAAAACAAAGACTTAAAGCAATTAGGAGATACACGGTCATGTATGTGACAATGTAAGTCTCTTAAAACATGTAAAGTCATGATTTTAAGTGTTTACCCTAAATTTTCCTATAAGGGATGTGAATAGAGGAAAAAGGAGGAGAGTAGATGTTTTAAGCCAATTCCAGATGTGGAGAACATTCAGAAGGGACGATATTGATTCACAAACGTGGAGGACATGAAGAAATCATCAAAATATCTAATAGATTGCAACATCAAACCTTAAACTTGCAAAAACTTTCAATATAAAAGAAGAGAGATTTAGAATTATGAACTCTTCGTTTTTCTTCCAGTTTTTCTTTGATTTTGTTTTATATTATGTGTAGCTAAACACCTTTTACTGTTAGGTGTGATGAGCTCTAGTTAGGATAACAATATGTTTTGATTCTTTTATTTAACGCAATTGTTTTGATTGATCTATTGTGACTCAATTATGTGTTTTTATGTATGTTCTAATAGATTTGGAATATTAGTACATAGTATGATTTCATAACATAAAGATTGAGAAATTTTGTGTATGAATAGGTCTACCATAATTGAAAGAAGTTGATTGCAAACCTACAGAAAAGTCGACATAAATCCTCCAGATTAAGATCAAACCTAATAGCATAATTGACAAATCGATAAAGCAATTGTAGGAACTTTAACCTGAATAATTTCTGTTAGTAAACCTATGGATTAGTTGTTAGTAGTCTCGACAGAGCTATTAGCATAAGATAGGACTTCCTACGGTCCAATAGTCAATAAAATAATTGCATGATAAAAGGTTCATTATCTAATGGTTTTAGGGGGATTCATTACCTAGACACTAATTCTTGATATTGATTGTTTTCTAAGCAATTTTCTTTTGTCTTCTGCCAACATTATTGTTTCTTGTTTATTTTAATTATTTAAGTTTTATTTTCTTTACTAAAACCAAAATTCAATTCATAGGTTAGATAATAGAAGAAAGAAAATTACTAGTAATCATTGTCTTTATAGGATCGACCTGTACTATGCTAGCTACACGTACGTAATGCACTTGTGGTTATTTCAAATAGAGACCTTAAGTTTAGAGCCAATCATGCTCCTTTTTTATATAAAACTTTTGTTTCACATATAGTTGATCTTTATGTGGTTAAATGTTATTGGATGCCTGCTAAGATTCACGCATTTTATTAAGCACATGCTTTGAATGAATGTTCATAATTAATATACATTTAAAAAATAAAAGTAAAGGGTTTACAAAAAGTTATTTTGGTTTGTATATATATTTCATGTATATCTTACAAAAATAGCACTTTTTAAACCACAATTATTATAGGGATATCAAATTTAAAAATGTTTAATTTTATAAAAAAATTAATTTATCGTGCAACTTTTTAAAGTTTTTAATTCAATAACTAACCTTATATAATTCAGGTGAAAATGTTGTCTCCGTTAGTTTTTTCTATTATGGACAGAAGATAGATATTCACGTTACAATTGATAGACACGCCAACGGAGTGAAAACCTAGCCAAAAAAACATTTTTACTTAGGCTGTACGAGTTTGAAAGATTAGTTACTAAGCTAAAAATTTTAAAAGATTTGACAAAAAATTTAAGAAAATCCAAAAGGTGATACATTATTTTCCTTTATAAATTCATAATGCAAAATAAAAAAGAAAGTTTAAACAAAAGAACAAGGAAACTGTAGAATGTACTGATGAATTTACGCTGCTTCTGCTCTATCGGATATGAGACACGTTTAACAAAAGAATTTCTTCATCAGTTTCCGAACCAGCGGAAATTTGGCAAAAGATGATTGACATTGTAGACCGGGGGAACATGCTAAAGCTTTATTTGCTTTTGTCTGGCTCTGAGAGAAGTTTTGGCTTGGATCCTCTCTTCTTCTGCTTCTGAAATGTTATTGACTTAACCGCACAATATCTTTTGGAGATATCAATATACTATATATGAACATATATTTCAACAAAAGCCATTAAATTATCCATCTCACCTTCATGCTTTTCATAAAAACTTGAAATTTAGTCATCGAAGAGCTGGGCCTGGAGTTCTTCTTTCTCTGACTCTGGTTCTTTATTTGGACACTTGTTAGAGATGCACAGAAATTTTGTAAGAAGAAATTGCCAGGACGAGCTGGAGTGCTGTTCTTTGACTGTTTCAACTTTTTCTTGGCAGCAACAATCTACCAAAGTATGGGATTGATATCAGCCACTTATAAGTCGGTTAACGAAGGAATATAGTTGCTAAGATTTAGGTCTAATAATTTAGACAAATCGAAAAGGAAAAGTTTTGGTGATCAGTTACATCTTTTCTAGGAGGTTGCTGCAGGCGGTTGTTTGAAGCTGGAATTGGTTTTCGATCAAAGAAGGAAGATTTTGGCAGCGATTGATCATCATGAAGATGAACAGACTCTTCTCTGTGTACAGTGACCTCTTGCTTCACGCAATGATGCACGTAGTGGTGATGATGGTGGACATCTACATTTTGCTGGTTGCGGTGGTCGTTTTGATGGTTCATGTTTAACTTACTTTTTGACATCTTAGTACTTGGCGTCTCCTCGTACACCTGCACTACTACTGCCTTCCCTCTACAGAACTTTGGCTGAAACAAAAAAGGACCCCATCAACATTCAATTAAATCGTTCATTTCAAACAACCCTGTAATTAACAGCACATCCAGAACCGGATCGAAGATATTACCATTTTTGTGCTCATGTTGAAACGACGAAGCGATCACTTTATTTGTTCGGGTTTTGTACCTGCGATGGTATATTGGCCTGCTCTGGCTTTCTACGTATATATATATGTGTGAGTTGTAAGAAACGGTGTCCATTTATGGTCGTAGATTGGTATATTAATACAGATACACCAGTATAGTACCTGTTTTTGTCAGCGTGCATGAATAATTTGCGATCATTTAAGAATATGGAAGGAGACGTCAGGGAAACGGAGAGAAAGGCTTTATGAAATGTTAATATGGAGTTGAGCCCAATGTATCGTTAATGTAAATTACTAAGAGAATTATATATTATCGAAGTGAACAAGTCAAAGAAGTTAATGCCTGCAAGATACTCTTGATGTATGACAATATACTTGTACGTTGTTCCTCTTAGTACTAGAACAATAAAGGTTTTTTAACCAGAGAAAAAATTTTCTCGCTAAAAAACGTAATTATGTTGCAAAAGAGAGATAAAGATAATAGTTAATTCATATATATTTTCATATTTTCGAGAAACGGTTATAGGGGTATTTTATATTACCCATAGTTGCACTTACAGCTGTATAATTGTTGTATATAAATACATAACAATTCCTTCTACTTTAGAAAATTCTGTCCATAAGATTTAAACATAGAAATTATCAAGAAGGTTTACTAAATGGATAAAAAAGAAACAATGTGTTCTTTTTTTATGGAAATGACCTTTTCATCACCCTTCTCCAATTGCCCAATAACATTTGATTGTTATTCTCCTTCAAATATCCAAGTTGGCGATTATTAAGGTGGAGAGTGATTTTAATTTCTCTGCCAAGTTGGTCTCCATTAACATCAATGGTGAATGAATCACTAACTTGAGACTTCTATATGTGTTGTTCCTTATTGTTAGCATCTGTTGGACCCCAAATTTTTTTAAATTATTTATTATTTGTTTAATTATTTATTTATAATTTGTTCGTTTATTTTTTATTTTTAAAATTCAGTCATTAATTCAGTGGGCATAAATAGAGATTAAAAATTAGATGGAAAGATTAGAATTAAGTTAAGATTAATATGGTGATTAGGAGAATTAAGGAGTTAGCAGATGAAATTAATGAAGGAGGGTATAATTGAAAGAACCTAATAAGTGAAGGGAAAAATGGGAAAAACAAGAATAAAATGTCTCTTGAATTAATAAAGAGAAGAAAAGAATCGTGAGAAGCCAAAGAGGGAAGAAGAAAACGTGAAATAGAAGAGAAAAGGAGAGAATAGAAGAGAAAAGGAGAGAGTCGTGAGAGAAGCTAGAGGAGAGAGAAAGAAGAAGAAGAAAAACGTGGGAAGATGGGGAAGAAGGAAGAAGACTTGTTCAAGGTAAGTTCATCTCTTCTTCTTGCTTTATTAGAGAAATGAGTTGTGTTGAAAATGAAGGGATTAGAGAGAGAATGGGTGTTGTGTTGGAAGAAAGAAGAGAAAAAAGGAACCCATTTGATTTCTAGGATTTCTAAACTAGGTCTTGGGTTTTCTAACCTAGATGGACTATGGGTAGGTTAGGTTTAAGCTTAATTTTTCATTTTTGTGATTATTGAAGCTTTATAAATTTTTATGGATTATTGTTTTGAATGAGAACTTGGTTTATTTAGGAAACCAAGGAAACCCAATCCAAGAGCAAGAGGAAAGGCAAGCTTGACTTGGATTTTCGCAAGCCAATTAGGTGGGTAATATATTTATAGTTATTGTGTAATTGGACAAATTTTTGCCTATGTGTGTTTATGTTTAATTGCTTGAATTTGATTTGCTTGAAATTGAATTGTTGTGAGTGCTTGGAAATGCATGATGATTTATGAATAAGTTATACCTTAAAAAGGGTTATGACATTTTGAATTAAATCAAAAGAGGAAAAAGCATGAAAGTATGAGCATGAATATGTGCTTTTGTATGGCCAAGAGAGGAACCATTTCATTCGTCACGTGCACGTTGACAAGAGTCTTCTCCTGGTTACCAGCTTGAGTGTATATTGACAAGAGACTTTTGGATAGCTTTATAAGCATATCAAACATTGAGCATCCAATTGTATTTGTATTAAGTCGTTGATATGTATGTTGATATGTAACTAAAGCTTCGTAAACTCTTACCTTTCGAGGTTAATGAAATATATATACATTATGTTTTGCTCATGACTTTCCAAGTCTTTACATTGCATTTTCAAATTTTCCATAGGAGTAGAAATTATGTTCTGAATTCAAGGGAAAAACTGTATAATCTAGGCTGAATTAGACAAAGTTGCCTTCTTGAAATTTGTAGCTTATCTTTCTAGCTTTCCAACGATATAAAGTATGAAATTTTTGTATATCGGAGTTGAGAGATATGATAATTATAAGTTGGTGATGCTACGTAGGATGTGTATACAGGACAACTATAGTAAATGATGAGAATTAGTTGTAGTGATGAATCCAATAAGTAGAGATTAGAGAGTTTGATGAAACAAAGTTAGTGGTTGAATTGATATGAAGTGATATTGCACTAGAAGATGTGAATTTGAGAAGATTATGAGTGAAAGTGATGTTAGAATGGATGTAGGAACTATTGAAGAGGCTTTAGAGGGGCTTAGGTTTCACTTATGTCCGTTAGACAAACAATAGGTCCGTTAAACAGACCTTCTCGGGTCTAGAAATACCCCTAACCTCATCCACGTCTTCCATTAAACGGACCTTCACGGGGCTAGAAAACACTCCAGACCCCTTGTATGTCCGTTAGGTGCAGGTGTATGTCCGTACATACACTGTGCACTTTTGGAAATTTGCATTTTTGACTCTGTAAATGGCAAAATCTTTCTTTGGAGTCTTCACGAAAGTTGTAGATCTAGAAGCACTCTTTGAAACTGTTTTACAATGATCTTAATCTGATAGCTCTAGTGAATGTTATGACAATTGTCCCAAAACAGGCACAATATTATTGAGCACAAAATCACGTTTGATTTATTTGGCCATAACTTCATCATCAGTAAAACAATGATTACGTATTGTATTCGATTCTAGCAATGGGTTCTTATATAAAAATAATCAAATAGAGCATC
Organism: Erythroxylum squamatum; assembly: GCA_025629845.1. NCBI lineage: Eukaryota > Viridiplantae > Streptophyta > Magnoliopsida > Malpighiales > Erythroxylaceae > Erythroxylum > Erythroxylum squamatum. The sequence continues at coordinate 22,315,971 of JAOTBA010000204.1, read as the reverse complement.
GTTACATAAGACCCAACCATTAAACATAGGATAACATACTTAATCTATAAGAGAAAGAAATGCTTAACCGGGTCGTTGGCGTCGATTGCACATCTGAACTAGTGTCGAGATGTCTACCCTCCATTGGTCTCTCACGGTTGAGATCTTGTAGCCCTCTTCATGCTCTCTCGAGGCTCCATAAAATCTCCTAGTTATAAAAGCTCAAAACATTTTGTAAACCTCTTTGCCATCACATGTCTATTTATATTAAAAAATAAGGTTTCAGACAACATAAGTGTGAAAGTAACGGCCATGACATGTTGAATCATAGGGCAAGGTGAGTCACAACCATGACATGTTGTGTTATGGTTGTGCATCATTATTCACGCCCATGACACTTTATGTCATGGTCTTGACTTGCATTCTCATGACTTCACTCGATTTTCTATAATGTATACTCCTCATCTGCGTACATTTTATTGTCTCCTCTTGCTCTAATTCTTTTTCTTTTTCCATGGAGACAAGTGAGTTTGAATCTTAAAACGACAGCTCAAAGATTGTGATTTCGACTCACTTTAGCTCTTTTGCTTCCAAATTGTACCTAAAACCAAATATGAACTCAAGTGAATGTCTTAAGTATTTTCATATCATTAATCACTAAGTGTTATGGAATAAATATATAATCAATTAAGCACATATCAATAATTATTCCACAACACTTAGCAATTATTGACATGAAATTGCTTAAGATACTCACTTTGACTCATATGTGATTTTAGTCACAATATGGAAGCAAAGCAATTAAAGTGAGTTGAAAGCACGATATTTGGGCCATTTTACGAAGACTAATTCTCACTTGTCTTCATGGAGCGAGAAGAAGAAAATTAAAAAACAAAAAGAAGGCAAGAAAAATGGGAACATAAATAAACAAAAGTTGCTAATTGCTGTTGTGCATGAACCATGCAAGTTGTAGGTGAATTTAATGGAATCATGAAGATAGAGAGAATGGCTCACCACCTATCTTTTGGGGAAGAACCAATGCATCCATCACATGGACGCGGTGCGGAAGAGCAGACCATTTGCTCGGAACGTCCCCGAAATTGCCAGGATCAGTGTCGATCGACGAAGCAAACCATGAACGTCCAAAGTAGAACGTCTCTGACGGTATCCACGCAGAGA
>JAOTBA010000204.1:22281219-22295557 GCA_025629845.1 Erythroxylum squamatum | reverse complement strand
AGTGTTTGCCCTTCTTCTCTACTTTTTGCATTTGGTTTTGATTAAATTGGTTTTTGTGTGAATTGACTTCTGATTTTTTTGTAGACTTATTCGAAAAGTTTGAAAGATCTATTCAACCCCCTTCTAGATCGTTTACAATTTTCTTTGGTACCATTTTACACTCTAGCATTACTAAAGTAGTACTATTTACACCCTAAATAGGGAATAAAAGTGGTAACAAAGATAATAGTAAGGGCTTATGTAGATCTTTTGTGAAATGTTAAGGTAAAAATTCCGCCTTTAACTAATGTTTAAAGAAATCATTTTTAATATTACATTAATATTTGGTAATTACAAAGAATTAGGAGCTTGAGAATTACACAATGATTTACATATAAAGCATAATTCATAAATTATTCCATAATTAAGAAAAGATTATTTTAAATTTTAAATAAAATTTCATGATTTTCAAATAAATTTTGGGAAACTTTTAAAATAGTTTTGAATAAGTTTTTTTAATAAAAAAGGTGTGTTTTATTATTTAAAAGATATATAACTTGAAGTTTTCAAATTAATTTTTGTAGGGTTTAACTAGTCTAAGGTTTTGTATAGGCTAAAGTGTTAAAAAAGAAACAGAATGGTTAGTTTGCAATCAACGGGACCACTAACTAATGAAATATCGACTTATTGGTGGGTTTAGGATGATTAGCAAATGGTGGGTTTTAAAAGTTAATGGGTTAGGACTTTCTCTTTGTCTAGACTTCATACTAGTCAATAACTCAACTAAAGAATGGTTAGCTAGTTGAAGGTAGGCGATTGACTAGTTGATTATATATTGTATAACCTTTTAGCATAAATAAACAATCCTTGGGTTATGGAAATAATTTTAGCATACTAAAGAGTTGCTAAGATCCTTAAGTAACTAATGAGTTCATGTATGTTTGAAGCTTAAACTTCAAACATGATTAAGAAATAAGGAAAAAACTGGAGTTATACTCTCCAATGTGAGCTGAGAAAATGCAAATCCAAATCTCTATACATGTGAATACTAATGTAAGTTCTAATCCTCTACAGTAGTAGGTATCTAAATTGCTAGTTGAATAGGCATTTTTCATGGAAAATACGATTATACCTTTCGTCCCTTATAGTAATGAGGATAGAGAAATACAGAAACACCATTTAGTCTTTTTACTATGGAATTTCAATTTAGTGCAACACTCCTTGATCTGGTTTAAGTTCTTTGGGCCTTTAGTGATAATTTTTTTTTACAATAGAGCCTTCCAAATGCTATTACATAACTGCACTTGAAGAATAGGTGATCTGGAGTCTCCTAATCTCTTTTACATAAGATGCGCCAATTAGTAAGGTATGCGAATCTAGCAATTCTATCAATAGTAGGCAACCTTTTTGGTATGGCAAGCCATAGAGTTGAAGCTCAAGGATGGTGATAGTAAACTAGACCATATTGGTCCATGGAAGAGTAGGTAGGTTGTTTACAATAACCTACTTGTAGGATTAATTGGTGAACTCACCACTTGAGGTATGCATCCATATGATTTTTTCATTCTCCAAGTTAAGATAAGTCAGTATAATTTCAGTCTTCAATGAAGTAGGAATTGGAGTAAGCATAATTTGATCCTTTGTTGTGAGATCCTGAGCCATTAAAATTTGTGATCCAATAAAGGATTTATGAGAATCAACTTTATTCAATTTATCCAGAGAACCAACTAATAACCAATTATCAAACCAGAAAAACGTGCTCTCTCTATTGTCAATATGGTGAATAATATGTATTCTGATCATTTCTCTCATCTTGAGAATGCATTGCAGTGTGGTGGAAGCTAAGTAATATGCATTGGGATTCCATATCCTGTTCTTTATGAAATAAGTATGGATCTATCTGCACCAAAATGACTGCTTATCAGTGAGCAACCTCTATAATTGTTAGTGAATATATAAAACCAATTAAGTTGGCCTCACACAACAGCTTAAGCTATTGTGGTGAAACGGTCGCTTAACATGGTATCAGAGCCTTTATTATCAAGTGGTCATGAGTTCAAATCCTACCACCCACCTATTATTCAGCACAAGATAGAGTGAGCATGTGCAAGTTTCAAGCCCAAAGGGCTTTCACTTGAAGGAGTGTGTTTGTGAATATATAAAACTAATTAAGTTGGCCTCACACAACAGCTTAAGCTATTATGGTGAAACGGTCACTTAACAGCATCAAACTGAATGTAGATGAAGTTAGGTTCAGTGGGTGACAAAGAAATGCAAATCCATTGTCACATCCCTATTTTCATGTTTAAAGCATTATGATGTGGCTTTGTCACAAATCTGTGGCATAGTGATCAAAAGTCAAGATCATAAAAACATAAGGACACAATAAATGCATCTAATCGTGGAAAGACACCTACATATCTGGTAAATATCCTATCTAAATGTCCATTTTTAGCTTTCAAAAAGAAAATCATGCTAAGTAATAAATTGATGAGCATTTCAATCATTAAATAATAGGAGAAACATTCTCACTGCAATTCAAAGTACTTTTCAATTTGACTCACCACAATAAGGAGATAACTCGACGTTACGTAAAAAGAAGTTAGACTACAACAATTTGTTGCGAAGGACTAAATTGTTATACTATACCATACTAGTTTTGTACCTCTGGGATTTGAAGGAACTCAGAGCTCAATCCATGCTGATCCAAAACTCGTGGAATCAAATGCCTCATGGCTATTCTTAGTTTTTCTTCAGGCGTATATCCAGGGAGCTCAATCACTTCCATCCTGTCCAAAAGTGGAGGAGGGATAGGTTGCACCTTATTTGCTGTTGCAACAAAGATTACCTTTGAAAGATCAAAGGGTACATTTAAATAGCTATAGAAATTAAATCAAGGGAACATTGTTGCAAACATGCTTATGACAATGAATGGTGAAATGACCAATGTAATCAAATCAAATCAAATAGAAAGCTACATATATGAACCCGTAACTAATGATTCCTTTAGTGAAATTGTTAGGGAGATTCAGAAATTAAAAATCCATCAACTGAGATAAAGGTGATGTATATTCTTAAAAAAATAATGATTATCTAAAACATAGTGCAATTTTACCCCAAAATTAAGACTACTGAAGACATCCAGCAAAAAAAAAGGATACTGATCATTAAATGTTTTATTTTGCTCAGGATCAAGAACCTCCAATAGAGCTGAAGCTGGATCGCCACGCACATCAGAACCAGTCTTGTCAATCTCATCTAGAAGCATGACTGGATTGCAAACTCCAACTCTCTAGAGCAAATAGGTCATAAAGAGATACATTAACGAACCAACCTAAACACCCAACAGATAAGCACACAAAAAGAAACTGTGCAACAAATATCAAGTAAAGAAGTTTACATCGTTGGACAAATATTTTCCTAATTTTATATATTTCAAAATTATATCCAATATGCCAAGCTAATAAACTTAAGAATTATCCAATTACTATCTAACCACGATGTATCAATGAAAAAAAGAAAACTCATCATCACGAATTTGGCTTAATTATGTACAAGGTCTAGGCAACCACAAGGAAGGAAGTCTCCATGAGGTAAAGTAAAAGATAACTATGAGAAAGAGGAACTGGAATTACTGTTGCAAACTTTGTGAATTTTGCAACAGTAATTCAAAAGACTCTTGGTAGAACTGCAGATCAAAGTAGAGCCTCAAATGAGGGTGTGGTGGGATAACCTAGCAACTATTGGGATTGCGAAGAATCCTATCAATCATGATAGAACTAAACATGTGGAGATAGATCGTCATTTCATAAAGAAGAAAGTAGATTCTGATTTGATTACTCTAGCTCACATTCCCACTAGCAAACAAGTTGCAGATATTTTCACAAAAGCACTTACCTCTGTCAGAATTGAAGAGTTAAGCAGCAAGCTGGGAATGATCAACATCTATTCACCAGCTTGAGGGGGAGTGTTGGAAGAATATTTTCAGTTTTATTACTTTATTTGTTTCCTTATTTAATCAATAGTTTATTTCCTAAAATATCGTTTCCATTTCTGGCACCTATTTTCATGGGATCTTATTCACTTCTTTCTAGGAAATAATCAAGGGATTGAACTGTAAAAACAATTACTTATCTTCCCTATAAGTATTTCTGCCATTTATGAGAAATAATATACAGAAAATATCCTCAAATTGTTCAGTAAACCTAGAGAATATTCCAACTTATGTCATACAAGAGTAGGTAAAGAAATAAGTCCACTTTCCTCTAATGAGTGTAAGCCTAAAGAATACTCACACTTGGAAGTAGGTGGAGAAAAAAAGAATGGATAAGAGTTCAATAAGCACTATATATGAAACAAGATCTACCTTTAGTCCATCAATGAGGCGTCCTGGCATGCTTCCAATATACGTTCTCCTATGGCCTCTTATATCGGCCTCATCCTTGACACCACCAAGGGATATTCGAACAAATTTTTTGCCCAAGGTAGCAGAAATAGATGATGCCAAAGATGTTTTCCCAACACCAGGTGGGCCAACAAAACATAATATTGGGCCTCTTGCATCTGGTTTTAGCTGCAATAGTAATATCGATTCAATGAGTATAAACATCAATTGAAACTGACATTAGAGATATTTAAGGAAACCACCAATAGAATAAACTCAACCTTTCGAACAGCTAGATATTCAATGATTCGTTGCTTAACCTTGACCAGACCATAATGATCACTGTCAAGACGTTCTTGTGCAACTTTTAGATCCAATTCCTCTTCTTCAGTAGCCTTCTGCCAGGGAAGATCAGCAAGAAGCTCCAAATAAACACGTGAACTATTGTAGCCAGGTTGTTGAGGTTGCATTTTCTTAAGCCTCCTGAAATTTGTAAAATCCATCCCAGCAGAAATCATTAGCAATACTAAAATAGTAATAGGTATGAGATACTTTGTTGTCTATCATATCAAAGTAGCACTCCAAGAACAAACACACAACTAGACAAAGATTATCAGCACAATTCTTTTATTATAGAAAATGCATTCACAACATAAATAGGGTTGCTAACTATACACCCAATTTCAACACAAGTCAGACTTGTGCTACTAACCCATTTACATAGGCTAAAAATGATATACCTCTGTTAAGAAAGAATCTTCTACACACACTACAACACTACTTTCACATTCACCAAAATTTGAAGCAAAATTAGTTAGTCGAAGAATAGCATGGACGGAAAAGTAAAAAACAATATGAATCACAAGAGTAGCATAAATCTAGCTTACAAATAGAACACTAGATGGAAGATCATTGATTAGACTATCCATTGAGATGAAATGGATTGACCAAGATATGTTGGAATATATGTTGATAATAATGCAAGGAGTTTTTGCAGCCATGCACCCAATGTAGCACTTCTCCAATTTAAATCAACCATTAGTGTTCAAGTTATTTAGAGAAACCGCTAAGTTGTAGATCTAAACAGTTTCGATAAGGTTGTTGTCAATTGTATACTTTTCGCCAATGCTAGTAATTTATTGAAAGTAGACACCTATTAAATGGATTCCCAAGTAAACATCGAAGTATCCGTGCACGTTGTAGTCCTTCTTGCTCTTTGAAAGTAATTGTTGTTTTGTCCTGTTAGGATTACTTCCAAATCTAGTTAACTATCCTGATAGTCTAGTTGTTTCATGAAAGTTTCATGCAATTCTTCATGCTACAGATATATTGCATTTGATAAAATATCAGCTGCCACATCTTCATGTAATATATAGAATCCTTTCTACTCTATAAACAATACCTCAACTCTCTCTGAGCATGCTTCCAGATATTTGAAGGCATTCCTGCACTTTGCATTTTTCTTTCTATGGCAACCACATCATCCTCATCATCATCATTGTCACCAAGCTCTTCCTTTATAGCCCTCATCTAGAATATAATTCAAATGGATTGGCCCAAAAAAGTGGAATAATTAATAGCAGCCAAATTTTAAACTAAGAAAGAACCAAAACATCAAGGCATCAACAAACTTCCAAGTCATAAAAATGCATATTGACACATTTATCTATAACATGAACCTACCCACCAAAACCTAGTTCAACTAAATGGACATAGTTCCATAATACCTCATGACTTATAAAAACCATCAACATCACCTCTTAGTTAAATGAAATAATTACAATGACAAATTTGAAGCCCATCAATCAAATTTATGTGTGTTTTTAGTATTTCCATATCAACAAAAGCTCAACATTTTTTCCCTTCATTCTCTATTCCAAAGCTAATATAAAAGTATGCACTTAACCTCCTAACTTTCTAAGGACAAGAAAAAGGAGATCCGCAAGAATGATTTCTTTTTTCTTAAAATTATATATCCAACAACTGAACAAAAATATAAACATATGATAAACATATGCTTAACCCAAAAGAGAAAAGAAAACTTTGAAATTACTATAGCGACATATCTAAAAGTCAAAAATGCTTCAACGAGTGACTATGTGCTAAGGAGACAGATAATGTTAAAGTCACAAGGAATAGAGGTCCATAATTTATATACTCTAATAGACCAGCCTTTTTTGAAGAAACTGCCAAATAGAAATCCTTCCTAAAAAAGACCACTTTCTGTTGTAGAAAAGTTACCTGCTGGCGTAGAAGGAACTCTTTCTGTGATTTTGATAATTGTCCCTCAACCTTTTGTGTTATCTTCTCTGCCACACGTATTGACTGTCACAAGTAAAAGTGACTCCATAAAAACTAGGCCAGGGACCAAGACACAGTAGATACCTAAATTTAAATGCCACAAAGATTAGCTAGCAATATCAAAATAACCACCTGTAAATGCCTGTCAACCAGCTCAGTAGCTTTTGAGAGCCTTACTTTCATATCAACTGAATCTAACATTGCTAGCTGCTCTTCAAAGCTTATCTCAAAACTAGCAACAAATATATCTGCCAACTTGTGAACAGGAACAGTTTCCAGAAGAACCTTTGTCTTGCCACCAGTTTTTTGCTTCTAGGAAAGAAAGGACGAATAAATAAAAGAATGGCAACTTAAGCATCAAAGCTATATGAAATCAAAATTTTCCAACTAAGAAAAGAACAGAATTAGATTCTAAACAAAATTAGTTTTTTGTAAATCACAATAGAGAAAGAAATGATAAGAAAAGAGTAAGTAGTTATGCCATATGCATTTTGCACTTCCAATACATAATAAATACGAGTATTAGGTCCTATATTTAACAAAACATATAGGACCTAATACCCAAGTAAAGACCATAAAACTAATTCTTAGCTTCTCAAGATTTTTTCTAACAAAACAACAACGCACATATAAATTGGTTAAAGATCATTCAACTCAGCATATCAGCTGTCCTGCCAAAAGAATTTTAAACAAATTAAAACGGGATTACCATCAAGTTGTCTGTCTGTAATGCATTAACATTCTTGTTTAGTTGCAGAGGGTATATGATAGAACAACATCAAAGCAGAGGCTTCATAGCCCATAACTGTCTCCCAATCAAAATTATAGTTTCATGATACCCAAAAATGCGATTTCTTTCCAACAACAAAATTGAACCAAACAAAAACCTATGGCATTTTATATACCAATCTACATCAAAATAATTTCAAATTTAAAGGTTAAATACCATAATTACCAATGTGCTCCATGTTACTTTTGCAAGCTACACACATACCATTTATATATAAGTATCTATCATCCTAAAAAGGAAGCAACATCAATGTTGAATAAACAATTAATGTTAATAAAGAACTCTAAATATTTTACTTATCATAGAACGAGAAAATCAAAGAACACATGGAAAAGCAAGATAGTTCATTAGTGAAGTTGCAAAGGAACCAAGAAACTAGAGGTAGAAATACGAAAATTTTGACACTCTGCTCCAAAATATAAAGGTAACCACTTGCAAAACAAAGAAATATATAATGCAATCCAAAATTTCATCTTCCAACAATCTCAACATAAAACTACCAGCTCTAAGACAGAAATAAGCTCCATTGCAGTTGATTTGAACTGACGAGAGAGTGCCATGAAATCAGGATCTTGCTCCACTTGCTCCATCTCTAGAAAAGATGAGGCAACAATGTCAGCATGCTAAAAAATGGAACCATTAAGCAAGCTTTAATACTGCATCTAAACTAAACAACAAATTTTAAATTAGATATCAGTTTATCAAGTAGAAATTATTTGAGCTATGTAGAAATGCATGCATTAGCTGCCATTAAACTATAGCTATTCACTTCAAGGTTTTAGTATCCACAAAAAAAGAATATATTAGGCTTGTAATTAAGGCAAGTGCCTCCTACATCACTAAAAGCAAGACCTATCCTATTTAGCAAATTAATAAGAACTCCCTTTTCCAAATGGTTGAAACATATCCAAATATTCATTTCAGTATCAACCCTTATATTCGTACCTTAAGTAAGCCCCGTGACACTAGTTTTAAAATAATTGACCCATAATCACTCTTATATAATGTTCAAAGTAGAGTTCTCAACAATAGTAATCACTGCTTATAATAAGCCAAAAGTGTGATCAGGCAAGAGTTGAGTTTCACATGTAACTACCCCTATATAGAAACAATAAAGGCAAAGTCTAACAACAAATAGTTTCCATAAGTGAAAATGAGTTAATTGGAAACCACAACGAAAGTTGGCCAAAAAAGATACATATCATAAAATTAAGATGAATCAGATTTTATCTTATACAATGTTTATCTAAAGTCAATTAATCAAGAATTCCAGAACTTAAGCAGTTTCAAACCACCAAAGTACTCCTTTGTTGCATAACAAGGGTATCAGTTTTCAAGCTTACCAGCTCTAGTCATTTCAAGTGGAGATATCCGAGCAGTGTAATAAGTCCCTCTTGTACTAAGCTCCTGAACACTGAATCTGCACAAACCTTCAAGAACGACTATGTAAGTCACTCTCCCACTTGGCTTCTCCACCCCTCTTGACAGATGCACAGCTCGAGCTGCTACCCCCCTACCAAATCAAATAAAAAACATATTAATTAAGATTACAAAAAGTGGCCAAATTCAAAAGTCAAAAGATAATATGAATTAAAGATAACCTGTTGTGCCAATGAATAACTTCCTGCTGATTTTTCCCGTCCGACGAACCCACTTGAATTCTGGAGGTTTTGTCACCAGAATCACCACCTCCACCAGCACCACCACCAACGCCACCTAATCTCAAAATTTCGAATAAGAAATTAATAATAATTCCAACAAAGTCAATGGGTACAGTGAAAACATAGAATACACACACACATATGTATATTTACTTTGTGGCAGTAGCGTGGACGCGGAGGATGTCAGCTCGGCAGCAGAATCACGGACCGGTAAAATACCGATCATACCCTTCTCTTCTCGCTGCCATAGCTCTTGTTCCACCAATTTCACACTGAAATGTTTTAGATCAAAACAAGAAGAGATAACTAACAACCCCCTCCTCCGCAGTGGAGGAAAAAAAAAACACGAAAACGTGCAATTATTAAGAGGATGATTCATCACCTGCTGGGAGAAGTACAGCGAATCCGAATTATAGCTCCTGGTAAAAGAACCTTATTTCTAAAGGGAAGGATTGCGAGTCGACCTGGTAGCTCTACCAATTCAGCCATTTGCAATTCAGCCAACAAAAGAGGAGCAATAAATCTGATTTTCTTTTCACAAACAAAGAAAGCCACAGCAATTACTCACATATAACACTTGTATTATCTTTTTTAATTATATTTGTCTTTATTCAAAACTTAGCAAAACAAGAGAGGAAGGCAATTGCGTAACTGTATAATTGATCGATGGTATTATATATGACTGAAAGAGTTTGGTTTGGCTTTGACTTCAAAACATTTACTGGTTTGTCATCTATGCCAAGCATCCTCTACCATTTCTCAGTTATACAAACTGTCCTTTTTGTTTGGTCGTTCTCTTTTCTTCTTTTTTTTTTAATTTTCCTTTCTCCTTTTAACATGTGTAACATACAATAAACGTCTTTTTGTTTGTGGAACTGCCTTTAGTCCTTGAATTTTCTTTTATTTTACTTTTTGGCCCTTTATATTTCGTTCTCTTCATTCCCGGTCCCACTTGTTCGCATCTTTTCTTTTGAAATGGAGTTCATCAACAATTGGGTTTTGGAAAAATAAAATAAAATTCTAATATAATCTAGACTTTCTGTTTCTATCTATTAAAAACGTATTTTATGAGACAAATAATATTTCTCTAAAACAATTCACAAAATTTTAAAATAAAAAATGCATTTCGGTAAATTTGTTAGTAATTTAAGATGAACATTTGACAAATTATTTTTAAATATAAAAGAAATGGAAATATTTCACAAAGTATTTTATTTTGAACAAAATGCTTAAATTTATTTTGTATATGATTATTTCCATCATATATTGATGTTAAGAATATATGAATAACCATATTGCTTAAAGAAATTGATTTCAACTTGAACAAAACAAGTTAAATTGAAAAAAAAAATGAGTGTTATTAGATGATTAAAGATGTGAAATAAATAAGAACGTTAAGAAAAAAGTCAAAAGACAAGGACCAAAGCTTTCCCTGAATCTTTTGACACTGTATTATTTTGATTCAAAAAGTTTCCATAAATTGTTAAAACATTAAAAGACTTGTTGTTTAAGTCCTAAAAGTTAGTTACTGATACTCATTAAGTATATATACTAAGGACAAACGGGATGGACGACCACGCAATCTATCCCGTCCGTCCATTTAATATGCCGGCTTATATCTGTTCAATGTTCTGTCTTTATTATTATTACTCTCCCTCTTTCATTCATTCACTCATTCACTCAAAGTTGTAGAAAGCTTTCTCTCTCATTCTTTACCTCTCCGAATGCTCTGTCTTTATTATTACTCTCCCTCTTGTTGTGTTTAGCTCTCCGCCCTCGATTTCCTCTGCACCTCTACTGCTCGGCAACACATCTCACGGTGGTAAGCTCTCCTATTTTCTTCGGCGGTTTTATTTCAATTATGGTTTTGTACTTCCTTTTTCTCTTTGCGTTTTTTCCTTCGACTTTCATCGAGCTTTTATTGTGTGTACAGATGGGTCACGGTTTTGTTCAACATTTGAAGTTTCTCTCCAACTGTGGTAAGTTTTTCTTTTTGCTTCTTTCCTACAATAATAATGATTGATATTTATCCAGTGTTTAGCTCTCCGCCCCCAACTTCCTCTGCACCTCTACCGCTGGGCAACGCATCTCACGGTGGTAAGCTCTCCTTTTTTCTTCGGCGTCGAGATTTTATTGTGTGTACAGATGGGTCACGATTTTATTTAACATTTGGAGTTTCTCTCCAACTGTGGTAAGTTTTCCTTTTTGCTTCTTTCCTACAATAATGATTGATATTTATTCAGTTTAACTTTTTTCCTTCGACTTTCATCAAGCTTTTATTATGTGCAGAGATGGGTCAACTGGGTTAAGGAGAGAGCCCTCCAATGGACGGACTAAATTGCTTGCGATTCTGCTTGTGTAGATGGGGCTTCCATGCCAAGGGAAGGTATGTCCTTGTTTTCTGTAATTTCCATGTCCTTGTTTTGTGTAATTTGCTCGGATGCAAGATTTCTTGAAATTTTCTTATTGCTTACGGTTATGCTGAATTGTTCACAGCTTAAATGTCCCTGGTCGTGGAATTTAGTTAATGTCGTCCACGATGGTAATGGGGACCAGCTGTCTGATGGTTTGGTTTGCTTCTTCTCCCTCTTATTTCCATGCAATTTATTTGAAGCTGCTTTGTTCCGTTGATGTTATGTAAAATGGAGATGGGAAGCTTTCGGAGACTCCTTCCTCAACAGCATAAGATTGTTTGCCGCAATATTCAGTAGTTGTTTTGTTTCAGTATTATTGTTGTAGATTTTGATGACAATTGTTAATATGATTCTTCTTCTTTTTTCCTCTAACGGAGATAAATCAAAAGTTGGTTTCAGGCATTTTTATCTCCTAATGTGTTAAATTTTATTAAATCCAGCCATATGTCAAAGGTCCAAATCCTGTGTCTCTATATACTTAATAATATCAAAATTTATCAATCCAAAATTTTTATTTTTACGCATAGCAAAAGATAGTCTTTCAAAAGTTGCGCCGTCGATTTAGATATTCGTGCAGCATTATAAATGAGATCTTAATGATTTAATATATGATACAATTAACATTTCGCATTTAATGCCTCCGTTGTTTCTTATTTAAAGGAGTTAACATAATTTATTTAAAGGGGTTAAACATAATTTTAAAATGAATTGAGTAATTCTTCTGGGAGGAAACGAATGGCAATCCCCTTGGTATCACTTCGCATTAAAATTAATTTATGAATTCAATAATCCTTCTTGGAGTAAACGAAAGGCCGTCCCTTTGGTGAAACTTTGGCAGCTCTCAATCACTTCGCGTTAAAAATCATTTATTTGGCTGACTTTTTCTTTTCGGCTATGCACACTTTTCAATTTTTGAAAATTTTTTCTTCAAATTTGTCAGACTTAAAGATTAGGTACGGAGGTGCGATTTTCAATCCCTCGAAATTTCTTCTCAGCTTTTTTGGTTACCCCGTACACTTTCTTAACTTTCTTTGTTGTTCCGCTTACAAGTTGATGAACCACTTCAATAAAATATTGTTAATCATAAAAGATGCAATTAATGTTGTTAATCATAAAAGATGCAATTAATGGAATAATTATTATTCTTTAAATTTTTGTAGTATTTTATTTTTATTGGCAACAAAAAATAAAAATTAAATTAAATACTCAATGTCATTCTTTTATTGTCCCCTTACAAAGTAAATTTGTTAAGATGACATTTAATTATTCCCTCGAAATTAACAATAATAAACAAATTATGGTTGATTTAAATTTCATATTATAATTAAAATTATTAAAATGACATATTAAATTCTTGATTAAATAGTAATATCAATATATTCCATTGATATTCATTAATATTTTGGATTGTTTTCTGATTCGCTCATATATTTTCTTTCTTTTCTAATAATTTTTAACTTATATAAAATTAATTTGCTGATCAAAAATAATTCATTTGCTGATGATTGTCATTATATACATTTTTATATATATGTTATTATTTCTTTTTCACGCTGGTTACTTTAAATTTCGTTATATATATTTATATATTTATGTAGCCATTATTGTTGTTATACGTTTATACATCACTACCGTACTGAGTTATTGTTTTTATATAATAATAATAATGATGATGATGACGATGATAAGCATTCGTTATAAATTCAGATGTAACAAAAAAAAATTTCTCTCAGGATGTTGCCGAAATCGCTATCGTGCAGATGCACCGTAGCGACTTTGAATTAAAAAGCAAATATCGCTGTCGTGCAAATGCACGATAGTGACATCGAACAATAAATCATCTGTAAACTCGCTATCTTGTAAATTAAATTATTAATCTTTTATTATGTGCGCACATTTGTTAACTGCGTCAAGGAGCTGCAAATTTTGTTTTCCCTATTAATGATTATAATATAACGATTTAATTAATTAATTAATATTGATATGATAATTACCTTAATATATGAAACGCTTTTCTAAATTCAAGCTCCCGTAAGATTTGCAATTGCGGACTAACAATAACTGCTCTGCTTCAAGTGCCCGAACTAGAACTAGAATCATAATATTTATCATTAATATTAGTATTATTATAATTATAAAAAACCCTTATTATGATTAAATGCATATATCTTCATTTCTATTATTATTATAAAAAAATTGATTATTATCATTAACTTTCTACTGATTATTATTTAATTTACTATTCTCATTAATTTAATTATTTTTTTTATGATTTATTTTCAGTATTATTAATTTTCTACTTGAGTGTATGTACTTATTATTGGTGAATAAAATTATTCTGATCTTTTTTATTTTTATTTTGAAATTCATTTTTTTTGTTAAGTGTATTTATTTTGATTATTATGATTATATTTTATTCCTTATCATTATTTAAGTTTGTTTGGTTGAAATTATTTTTATTAATAATATAAAATTCCTTCTTATCATTAATTTGCTTCTTATTAATTTAAAATTTTAAAATCTTGATTATTTTATTAATGTGATTATTATGATTAGTTATGTACTTCAATATATTACTTATTATTAATACACGGAATTTTTTTTATTAAATTTACTATTCTTATTAATTTAATTATTGTTGTTATCATTTATTTTTGGTGTTATTAATTTTCTACATCAGTATATGTACTTATTATTCTAATATAAAATTATCCTAATATTTTATAATTTTTATTTTATGTAATCATGATGATGATGATGATGATGATGATGATTATTATTATTATTATTATTATTATTATTATTATTA
>JAOTBA010000204.1:22207716-22224699 GCA_025629845.1 Erythroxylum squamatum | reverse complement strand
GCTAAAGGCGATTGCCTTTAGGGCACAAACTGACAGTACTATACATGCATAAGTCGAGTTGTATCCTCATACAAGTCGACTGATGAGTACTGTGTAGGTGTAAGTCGAGTTGCATTAGCGCACAAGTCGACTTGCACTTACAGAGATTTCTTAAGGCATTGATCTAATCGCCAATAAGTTATGTACAAGATATGATGAATATGAATGAGCAAGATTTGTGAATAAAGATACATACCCAGGGAAAGTCAATTGAGCATGCTTTGAACATGACGCATATACATGTGCATGATTGAATACCCATTTGATAGAACAATTGACTAATGTGTAATTACGTTTGTATTGCATGCCTATAGACGCTCAAGTCGATCGTCAGTACCTAGACATTGCTGGATCGTCAAGGCAATAGCTTATTGGAGCATACTGTGAGTCATCCTAGATGTGTAAACTCAAGTATATGTGTGTTTTGGTTTGAGTTATATGTGTAGTGAGTTTATCTAGATGTTTCTCACTAGACTTGAATTGTTCTTGATTAATTTTTATAAATTGAACTATTACTGGTATGATTGTGATAATTTCAGACCATCAATTGTTCGAGGAGATCATCATTCAGGACTGTATAGGAAGTGCTTAATGATTGTATGTGAATGTGGGAAAAATTTGTACTCAACTGAATGTTGAATGCCGAACTTCGATATGATGAATGTGTTATATGACTGTGCACATTTAATGAAATTTATTGATAGCATAATATGGGATTTGATGCATTTTCATTACATTGATATGCATGATTAGATAAAGGAGTTGTGACCGGAGTGACCAACATGAAAAAGAGCTTAAAGCTCATAAATGTGCACACAGAGCCACAAGCTCAACGATTAATGAGCATGGTATTCACAATAAGTATGGGACAATATATGAAATGAGCCCAGTATTTGTAACGGATACGAGATAGTTAAATAGGCGCTCGATCACAACAAAACAAAAATGAAAGTGGATTCTCATGTACATTTGTATATATATCTTTACATGCATCATGTAAATGATTGCAAAGAATGGCTAAATTGAGTTGATATAATAATGTGCAATATTTGTGTATATGTTGATGAAATGACCGATTGGAATATTCTTCAATGATTATATGAAATGTTTGTAGTTCATGATAAACTTGTTGGAATATGAGGTGATATATGAGATTTGATTCTGAATGATGTGGTATACAAAGTTGGATAATATGATATACTGGTAAATTTGGTAACGTACTTGTGACATTTGTGTCCTGACTCGAGTGAGCATATCGATGATGGTTCACTTACTGAGTTCGCAAACTCATCAAAATTATAACGTTGAATTTCAAGTGCAAGGGAGTTTTAGAAACTCTCCTAAAGTGATAAAATAGAAGTATAGTACCTGCATTTTAGGGACAAAATGGCACAAAGGTCTGGTCAACTGATACTAAAGAGTCTAGTTAGAACCTTTTGTATGGTGTTGTAAACTTACATGTTACATATTGTATATACATGAATTATGAGTTGTAATGTAATGACAATGTAAGCTTATGTTTGTGAATTAAATGAGGACATTTAGTCTTTTGAATACTTGTGTACTGTATGATGCCATAATAAATGGATATGATTGCTCTAACATGTCATCCTCATATGGTATGTTCTTGAATATCTTCTGAATGTTCGAAAATATACTATATAATAATAGGGTGTTACATCCTAATTGTGAGTGTTAGCAGCTTTTAGTTAGGGACGGCCACCCTTTAGACAAATTTCCTTTGCTCTACGCAATCTGTTATCTTCCTTTGAGTAGGTTGCAAGATTCCGTCCCACCCACAAAACAAGCACTAATGAGCATGCTTGATAGTATCATTGAGTTTCTATAAAAAAAAACTTAGGATTCTGTTTCACTAAAATATCAAAGTCTTCCTTTTCAAGTGATTGGATGCTAGTATCTTCCAATCTATACGCCAAAGGGAAGGGGAAAAAAAAGAAAGAAATAAAAAAGTTGCAAGGACAATGCTTGCTTCTCTTCCCACTCCCGAGATCAATAACAGTGCACAAATGCTTTACGACTAAATTTATAGCCTACAATGCAGACTCCGGAATTTCAAACCTTGAATTCCTTTTAAGCAAAACAAGCCAAGTGGGGTCATTATCATTACTATAATTTTTCAGGTCAAATTACTCGTATCGTACGTATGGTTTCCTATAGAAGTATCAATTCAACATTTTCCACTCGAATATTTTACGATATGGGCCTCGTTAGCTCATAAAATTTTCTCAAAATATTAGTTTGTGAATTGTAAGTAACTCGATAAAGCCATAATTTGATAACTTATTTTTTTATTCATATGAATTAAAAGTTGCACCATTCATTTTATAATTTAGTGAATATTTATCTAATTTTTATAAATGAATCTAAATTATAATTTCTTCGTTATATCAATATGATAACCAAATTTCAGCATCAACTGCTGAATATGAATACAACATTTATTCAAGTGATTATTCAGAATAAAAATTAATGCTTATATAAATACTGGCGTTACTATTTACAAATTAGAATGGCAGATGGTAGTGTAAAGTTTATATGATATGTAAGCTATTATAATAATATTATTATTGAAAATATTCACATAAGTTTAACAGATCAAGGACAAATTTATAAACAATTACAAAATATCTCCGGAGAAAAGAGAAATAAGATTGGATAAATAAATCTTTCTATAATTCAAATCTTGTTAAAATCCACTTTTCAAGAAGAAAAATATTCTCCT
The DNA here is from genome assembly GCA_025629845.1 of Erythroxylum squamatum. NCBI lineage: Eukaryota > Viridiplantae > Streptophyta > Magnoliopsida > Malpighiales > Erythroxylaceae > Erythroxylum > Erythroxylum squamatum. The sequence continues at coordinate 22,221,917 of JAOTBA010000204.1, read as the reverse complement.
GTTACAATGACTATAATTGATAAAAGAATGACTAATTTAAAAGACCAAATAATTAAAATCATGAATGAAAATTTAGCTTATGGAAAATTAAATTTAACACTCACCTTAAATTAAGAATTCTTTTACAATCACAAAATTTAGATAAAATAATTACTATAGCTTATAAATTTTATAGAGAAAATTTAACGACAACAAGATAATATTCTTTTTCAATTACTTATCAAATTAGTTATGCTTTAACTAATTCCCATCGTAGTATTGAGTTTAAAAATTCAGATCAAATTTACATCAACCAATTATTTAATGACGTAGCGAAAGTGGGAATAAATTTAAGAACTAGTAAAGATTAATTGCAATTCCTAGTCTTTTTTTAATAGGAATTAAATCATTATTATTAATACAAAATTGTAGATAGTTATATCTTCTTTCATAATAATCTTTTTCTAATCTACAACTTATAACAGCAAAGTTAAATTATTTATAATGTTATCTTCTTAATAATCTTACTTTACAAAATAAAAATAAAAGTTTAATAGAACAAGTCTGCAGCGAAAATTCTTTAAATCCTAAAAAGTTTTATCTTTAATTTTTTTAAAATTTCTATTAATACTTTACTAGTTGGAGGTTTCAGTTTTCAGCAATTAGTTTAATATTTTATATTAATTTTGTACGTAGGAATTAACAGATAAATTGTGAATATATTTTATATAAAATAATTTAAATAATATTGAAATAATTGAATATTATATAATAATAAATTTAAGAAACCTTATTTATATTGTCGAATAGAATATACGATCGAGAAAAGAGACTTATAATTATATAAAAACCGTAAAAGTTAGTTGCTTAATTATTATAAAATAATTTTATCTTATGTAAAAAAAACTGAGTAAGAGTTTCTATATAATAAGCTATGTTAGAAAGCCAAAATAATTTCAAATCTAAATTTATGGTATTGTAATTCGGAAGACACTTGTTGACTCCACTGGTTCACGTCTGTGATTTCCACCCCCAAGTTACATAAATCTACCTAAGAACTGCTAACTACTCGTCGACAGCAAAATGTTCCACATGGACTCGCGACCAGACAACGAAAACCCCAATTTCAAATTTCAAGTTCCCACAAAAATCTAAACGTCCGTTAACTCCTCTCGTAACGGAGCCCGTCGTTTCCTTACTTTATAAGCAAACCCTTGCTCACTTTACTAACAGATTCGCATTCCTCTCTTCACCCCCACTTTCCCCAGAAACAAACAAGAAAAGACCTCCAGTAAAATGAGGGAAATCCTGCACATTCAGGGCGGGCAATGTGGGAACCAGATCGGAGCCAAGTTCTGGGAGGTAGTCTGTGCCGAGCACGGCATCGACTCCACTGGTCGCTACAACGGCGACACGGATCTTCAGCTGGAGAGAGTCAACGTGTACTACAACGAAGCAAGCTGTGGTCGCTTTGTGCCTCGTGCGGTCCTCATGGATCTGGAGCCTGGTACAATGGATAGCGTTAGATCCGGGCCGTACGGGCAGGTTTTTCGACCGGATAATTTCGTCTTCGGGCAGTCTGGTGCCGGAAATAATTGGGCAAAAGGTCACTACACGGAAGGGGCTGAATTGATTGATTCCGTGCTTGACGTTGTTAGGAAGGAAGCTGAAAACTGTGACTGCTTGCAAGGTTGGTTTGGATGGAAATTGTTGTATGCTTACTGTGTTTACTATGTTGACTATTTTCTTGAAATGATTATGATTCTAATTAAGTTGTGTTACCTTTGACAGGGTTTCAAGTGTGTCACTCACTGGGCGGAGGTACTGGATCTGGAATGGGGACTTTATTGATATCCAAGATAAGGGAAGAGTACCCAGATCGAATGATGCTTACTTTCTCTGTGTTTCCTTCTCCTAAAGTATCCGATACTGTTGTTGAGCCTTATAATGCAACTCTCTCTGTTCACCAACTCGTTGAGAATGCTGATGAGTGTATGGTTCTCGACAATGAGGCTCTCTATGATATCTGTTTCCGTACCCTCAAGCTCACTACCCCCAGCTGTGAGTTCTGAAAAACCAATATCATCACTTATCTTTTGATGATTCATGTTTATGTTTTCTGATGATTTGGTTCATTTGATTATGCTGTGGCTTTTATGTTTGTGATTCAAAGATGCACTTCCCTTGTTGTATAATAGGTTTGCAATGATTCACAGTAGGGGGGAAATGGAAATTAATGTTTTGTTTCTCTATTCAATTCTTTTGTTGATCAGTAACCACGGTGATTGTTTTTATTGGATGACTAAGCCCCGGGGTATTGAAACTTTTGATTAAGAAAACGTTATTTAAGTGTTTTAGGTAAGGCTAAATGTGTGTGAATATAGTGCTTCATTCTTGCTCTGGTTTGTACAGCTGACTTCAATTGGGTTGTCATATTAATAATTACAGGGAAGCTGTGATAATATTTCACTTTCATGCGTCATTGGAGCTGGATTCATTTGCATTAGGTTGTATGGATTAATTTGCATTAGATCAATTCTTGTGATGCCATTGTTCTACAAGTCCCTAACTAGAATTCTTTTTTTTTTTTTTTCCTTTTCAGTTGGGGATCTGAACCATCTGATTTCAGCCACCATGAGTGGTGTTACATGCTGCCTTCGGTTTCCTGGGCAGCTGAACTCAGATCTGCGTAAGCTTGCTGTGAACCTCATCCCATTTCCTCGGCTCCACTTTTTCATGGTTGGCTTTGCTCCCCTTACATCTCGTGGGTCTCAGCAATACCGTGCTCTCACTGTGCCTGAACTTACCCAACAAATGTGGGATGCCAAAAACATGATGTGTGCGGCTGATCCTAGGCATGGCAGATATCTAACGGCATCTGCAATGTTTCGTGGGAAAATGAGCACAAAGGAAGTTGATGAGCAGATGATCAATGTGCAAAACAAGAACTCATCCTACTTTGTTGAGTGGATTCCCAACAACGTCAAGTCAACTGTTTGTGATATTCCTCCCACAGGCTTGAAGATGGCTTCCACTTTCATTGGTAACTCTACATCAATTCAGGAGATGTTTAGGAGGGTCAGTGAGCAATTCACTGCCATGTTCCGTAGGAAGGCTTTCTTGCACTGGTATACTGGAGAGGGTATGGATGAGATGGAGTTTACAGAAGCTGAGAGCAACATGAATGATCTGGTTTCTGAGTACCAACAATACCAGGATGCAACTGCTGATGAGGAAGAGTATGAGGATGAAGAAGAAGAATGCCAGGAAGAGGCCTGAAGGGTTTGAGCAAGTCTTGATTTGGCTGGCTTACACAAGGACGGTACTTGGTGTATTTGCTTTTCTTTATCTTTTTGTCCTGTTTACGCTGGGACTTTCCACTTCGTGCCTCTGGTTTTAATTTCTAGCACTTATGTGACACCTTTGCGTTAGTTGTATCTGATGCCTATTATGTTGATGTGTTTGACTCTCACCTTGAATGCAAACTTGATAAAAAGAACACATCGGTTTATGATCAGTTTGATGGTTTATAAAGATACTATTAAGTTTCTTCACAAAAAAAGAAAAGAAAAGATACTATTAAGTTGAAGTAAACAATCTCGATTAATTTAAAAGTGTTCTCTTTTAATTGATTGGAAAGGGCAATTTCACTGAAACGGAAACTAGCAATTAAAAGATTCTTAAAGTTATCATATTTAATATTGGATTTAATTTTTGGTACGATATGATATTAGTAACGGTTAAATATTATTTTAGATAATTTTTTTAAATTTTATAAAGTTGTAAATACTCTTTTAATATATTATGATATATAATATTTAAATTTTCAATACTCTTTTAATAGTATTATAATAAGAGTTTACGTTGGAGAACACAATAAAGTAGACGTAAATTTTAAAATAAAAATATTTACAATTTAAAGCTTTATATTTATATTGTGTATATATAAAATTTAATATATATATTAAATACAATTAAAAGAAAAGATAATGAAATGAAAATTTAGAATTTAATAAAATAACTTATCCACTAAAATTGCATTAGGCTTAATTTTTATTTGATACAAAATTCTTATTATTAAGAGTATTCTTATCATCATTATTATTTAAACTCATTAGATTAAATGACATAATAATAATACTTTTCTATTCAAGATTATTTTCTAAATCATTCTTACTTATAAAATTTGGTTTTTAGAAACTCAATTTGCAATTTGTTAAAAAATTGATATAATCAAGACAAATTAAATATATAGAATTATTTGTTCTATTAAGAGTTATAATAACAAATAAAAATTAATTAATAAGAAATTATAGAAAATTATATTTAACTCAATAATAATAATAATATATCTTTCTTGAAGGTTTAAGTAGTATTTAATAAAGATCAAAACATTCAATCTTGTGTTTTAATTTATTTTTTTATGGGAATAGATGAATTTAATTGTGTTCCAATTCTTTTCACACCTAACTGCACTCATACATTAACTCTTAATTCAAATAGCAAGTCTTTGCAATTTTAGGTCAACACTTTTAAATAAGTCCCACTAAGCAATTGTAAGATAACAAAAGTAACTTTACAAATAAAATAAAGTGTTGATTAATTTCAAATAAGCAATAAAAGTAAATAAATATATAGCTAGATTAAGTTTGTCTCTTTGGCAAATTACAATGAATATCCTGAAATCACTGCATACATCCTTATATGTTGAGATAAGGAGATCTTAGATCATCTCATGTAAAACAATTATTGTGATAGTTAATAGCATTATTCTATTCACTTTATTTTTTTTAATAAAAATGGTCTAAGATAGACACTAAGATTAAAAAATACCCCAACAATAAACAATAAAGAGTAAAATTAAAAAATGCCCCAACAATAAACAATAAAGAGTAAAATTATCATTACCATCTTTTATTGAGGACTATAAGATAATGTAACATACCACTCTCTTAGTGAATATACCTGAACATACCATTGGATATTTGATACTCTACGGAAATGATACGTTAGGACAATCACATTAATATAGTCTGAGGCATCATTATAACTTGAGCATTTCAAATACTCATTTCTTTCATAATTCAAAATTAGTCATATATGACATTAACATTCCAAATTCAAACAATCAATACATAACAATTTAAACTCAATCCTATTACATCATATAGTATAAAAAATTTCCCACTAGAGACAACGTGTGTCATGAAATGGAATGTTAAAACAAAAGATATCGATCTGGACTCCGTAGGTATCAATTGACCAGACCTTTAAGCCATTCTTATCCCCAAAATGACAGTAATAGAATTCTATTAGATCGTCTTAGAAGTTAGAACTCCCTTGAACCTGAAAATCAACATTGTAATTTGGATGAGTTTGCAAACTTAGTGAGTGAACCATCATCAATGTGCTCACTTAAGTCAGAAACACAAGGACAAATTTGTAACACCCAAATACCCCATGAGAGGATATACAGATGTCACACAAAGCATATGTAAATCATACTAATGCATTCCAAAACTTCCTTAAAAGAAACTCAGGCAAACATACATTACATTTCATTATAGGTTGAGTTAATAAACAGAGTACATCATACACCTTGTACTTTTCAAAATACATGCCTTAACTTCTAAATCTATCATGATTTAATATTACAAACCATATATACAAAAATACAAAATGTCTTATTATATTGAGTACAACTCAATAACAAACTGAACATTTTCTAAAACAAAACACATCCTTCTTTGGTCACCGCGATTGTCTTTGTTTCAGTCTTAAATCTTTTTATCAACACCTACACGGAGGCAAAACCACTGTGCTAAGCATAAAGCTTAGTGGGGAATAACTAAACAAGATATAAATAGCGACTATTTCTAACAGTCGTCTAGCATTCACATGTACTGAATCAGATTATATCATAAGCATTCTTTAATTATTCAAATTAAAAAGTAATCAGACCATTAAAAGCATTAGAACATAATATAATTCATTAGAACAGAATATTCTTGCATCAGAGCAAATCATATAAGTATCAAAACATAATATTGTTATTTCAGAATAGAACTTAAAAGTATCATAATAGGATATAATTGTGTAAGAACATAATATAACATGTATCAGATCAAGGCATAACTTGTATCAGATCAAAACTTAGCTTATTTCAGAACTGAACAAATATCAGAATACAAAATAGATTAGCCTTCTAGTCATTTTTACAAAAGTGGGTAACGGGAACAAAACAAGAGATACCAATGATTGGTATCAACAGAAACAGAAGACTTAAATCTCTGAATCAAAAGACACTGCAGTGTCTAAGAACAGGGGACACCGTAGTGTCAAAGTACAAAAGACACCTAAGTGTCTAAGAATAGGAGCAGCTGTAGACTTTTCTAGGCATGCCTATTTTACCCATGACTAGGACTTGACAGTTTTAAAACAAAACATTTCAAATTTCAGAATCTCATGTAAAAGATGTAGCGCATAACATATGACTTTATTCCATCTTGCTCAAATTGAACAAATTCATTCACCTTTGAACAAACTTATTATGTCTTACAAACATAAACATTTACGATAATGCACCAATGAATACATTAAGTAATTAGACTTTACAAATGTTCACACAAGTCCCTCGTTCACTAACATTTATAACTAACACATTGCTTTTATCCTTTAGATCACATTTGTTTCCATAGGAACACATTTATCCTTTGAATAAATCATATATTCCAATATTAGATACTTTGATATCAAACAACATCTTCCTTAAGTTATTACCTCAATTAACAATTCAAAACTTATTCAACCCTTAATCAATTAATCTAACATCAAATTAGGTTCATTTCCAACCTTAATTAAGTTCAAACACACCATTATAAAGTGTCTTAACCTTATATAGTTCAACAATTGAACAAAACAAAAATTTTCATGTTGAAACCTTTCCCAAAATCGTGGGGTACCTTCCCACGATGGTGACAAAAGCTAATGCATCTTCCCACAATCGTGGGATGAGTGCCATGATCGTGGATTGCCCAATTTCTTGCGATTTTTGAAGTTTAAACTCCTTCATTCCAAATCCTAAACACCTTCATCAAAGTCCATTCATTTCACCTTAATTCTACCTTATGCTTCAATTCCTCATCCAATTCATCTCCAAATCCAATTCAAAAATATTCATTAGGCAGCTCACAAATCATAGTCTTTCATGCATTAAAACCAAAACAGAATTTGCCATAAGAAGCTCACTTTTTCGGCACTCATTTATCATCAGCATAACACATGTTCCATTCCAATTCAATCATCATAGAACTTGTATTAATACATGCTATCAAGTTCATAATTCCTTTACCTATTTAACTTCAAATTCCAACTCCAGAGAACAAGCCAACTAGCCTTCCAAACAACAAACACAACTCCAAAATCCAAGTGAAACTATGATGTTCTTAACACCAAGAAGACAATAGCAAAAAAGATGACAAGGTCTAACTTCCTTAATGCAACATCTTGATGTGGTAATCAAGCACAACATAAGCCAAATACACAAGAATGAAAGAGCTTGGTGTTTTGGTGGTGAATGAATAAGGAGAAGAAGAATGACCAGCAGAAACACTTCTGCCTTAGCTGGATTCATTTGATGCTAGGTGTCACTCCCACATTATGGCATATGTCTCCATTGCATGCATCCCATTTGTCCACTCTTCAAGCTGCCAAATGTCACAATCCTACCAGGCCATTTGTCATTTAATCATTGCTGCCAAATGTCATTCAATTATACTACCATTTGTACCTTATTTACTTATGCCAAATGTCACTAAATGTATAGGCTTAGTCACCCTAATTTTCATGTACCAACTTGTCTTACCACTTGACAATTTTCCTAGTCCAAATTTACATTTTAATACATCAAATTTCTAATGATAACAATTAATTCCAAGTTACTAATCATGGTTTGATGGACCATATATTCAAGACATATGCAATTTTCAATCATATCATATATAACTTCATAGGAATGTAATATTTCTACTAGGGTGTAATTTGGGGCCTTACAAAATTAATATCCCAATTCAACAAGTATTTCACGTCATCTAGTATTGAATACCACATCATATTTTACATATTTCAACATGTACACATACACAAACATTGCAATTCAATAATTCATCTCAATCATTCATATGATACATGTAAAGTTGTATATGCAAATACATAAGTGATTCCATTTTATTTTGCTTTGGTGTAACCAAGCACCTATCAACCAAATTTACTGTCTCGTACTCGTTGTGGATACCGAGCTCATTTCATATACTGTCCCTATTCGTTGAGGATACCGTACTCATTGATATCTGAGCTTAAGGCTCTTTGTGCATAATCCTAAGCTTTAAGCTCTTTTTCATGTTGGTCACTCCAATCACAACTCCTTTATCTGATCATACATATCACTGAAATACATCAATCGATATGTCATGCTTTCAATATCCTTCATTTCGATGTGCTCATGCCATATAACAAACTTCTCGAATCTAAGTCCGACATTTATCATTCATTTATTCACACATTCTATATTACACAGATAGTTCAAACAGAAGCACATATAATTGAGTTTACAAATCTATGTTAACTTGCAGTACACTCCAGAAAAGCTATTTTCTTAATGATCCAGTAATGTCTGGATGTTGTCGATCAAATTGTGCATCTATAGTCATGCAATACACACATAGTTCAGTCACTAATTTGTTCAATCATATGAATATACAATCATGCACATGTATATGTTTCATGTTCAATACATGCTCAATTGACCTTTCCGGGTATGTATTCTTCTTCACAAATCTTGGCCATTCAATTATTATAGCTTTTATATTACCATTTTAAGTTTTATACCTTGACTAAGTTTGACTACTCTAAATTCATCAATCATACATTCATCAACCTTTTATAGCAATATACATTCACACAATTTCCCAATTCTCATTCATTCATACAAAATACACCTTACTCATATCCTTTGGATCATATTTGCATTCATAAGAACACCTTTATTCCTTTAACAACTCATAATTTATAGATTTAAATACATTGACATTAAGACAATTTATTCCTTAAGTAATGACATCAATTAACAACCCAAACTTATCGAACCCTTAACCAATTAATCAAGCAACAATCTAGGTTCATTTCAAGCCTTAATCAAGTCCAAGTACACCAATGAAGAGTGACTTATCTTCATTTGGTTCAACAATTTCACAAAACTGAAATTATCATTTCAAAGTTTTGGCCACGATCGTGACAGAAGCTGTTGGTGCATCTGGCCACGATTATGGGATGAGTGCCACGATTGTGCACTATCCTTTTTCCCTTAATTTTCCAGATTGAAGCACCTTGATACCAAATTCAAAACACCTTCATAACAGTCCATTAATTATACCTTAAGTATACCTTAATTATATTTCAATTCCTCATCAATTTCATCTCCAATTCTAACTCAAAATCATTCATTTCGCAGCTCATTATCTTTCATGCATGCAAAAATAGAACAGAAACTATCATTCATGCATCATTTTCTAGGACTCATTTCACTCCAATATCACAACCAATCCATCTCCAATTCAGTCATCATTAAGTTCTATTAACATATATTACAAGAGATCAGTCTTTCACTTACTTGATCAGCTCAATTGCCTCCTCAATTATCAAGTCTACTTTCCCTTACAAACATGCAAGATCATCTAGGTACAAAGTGGGAGTAGAATGGGTTTTCAACAAAGATAAAGGGATAGTAACAAGTACAAAAATGATCTGGTTCTTTAACTATCTTTATGAAGGTTAAAAGCATGAATTTTGTTGTGGTAATTGAACACAAACGTAGGCCAAACAAAGAGATGTAAGGGTGTGGGTGTTTCAGTAGTGAGAGGAAAGGAGAAGAAAGCATGCAGTAGAAACTTCAGGAAAGATGAGTGACTCTGCATTTGCTTAAGCCTTTTGGTGCAAGGTGTCCTTGTTTTAAAAGGACACATGTCATCCAAGGAGATAAGCCACATGTCGTCTTATATAGCTGCCAAATGTCACCAATATCCTAGCCCATTTGTCACTTAATCAATACTGCTATTAGTCACTTAATTTTTTATGCCTAATGCCACTCATTTTATAGGTTTAGTCATCCTAATTTTTCATATGTCAACTTGTCTTATTACTTGACATTTTTTCTAGACTAAATGTACATTTTAATTCATCAATTTTCCAATTGTAACAATTAACTCCAAATTACTAATTATAATTCATCAAACTAAACTTCAAGACATAAACAATACACAATCATATCATAATCATTTTAAGCCTTTCATACCCCATAATATGTCAACTGAGTGCACACACAATCTTTGCAATGTTTACTAAATCATGATTTGTGTGTGTATGCTAACAATATGTATATGAATGAAATGTACTTCATTAATTCTAAAATGATATGACTCAAAAGTCTTGGACTCTAACCCTCAGTAAGTTTTGGAAAATGGCTATTACAGATAAAGTGTATATAAGGAAGATCTATTTTCTAGATTGGTATTGATTGCCTTCTTTTCCCTCTCTATGAATCATAGAAGTGATCTCACCAAAAGCTTATAAACTCGAATGAAGGATTGGCATTGAGACAAAAGTTTATGAACCTTAAGTATAATTTTGGAAATCTCTATTCCAGTATTAGACCTAGCATGTTGATATGTAACTTATTTATCATTTATAAATATTTGTTTAAGCTCCTTCTTCATTAGAACACACTAAATTGATAAGAAATTAGTTGTAAAACTTATAATGGCAGAACGACTCAAATTCCTACTATTATTGAAACCCTTCATCTTTAAATTCAAAACTTATACACAATATACATGAATTTAGTCACTTTTCTTGCTTTTGAAATAGTTTCATCAATAATAGGAAAGTATCTAGTATCTCTTATATTTTTTTAACATTAGGTTAAGGTAATGTGTAGTACAAGAAGTCCAATATAAAGAATTTACCTACTTTGTAATCTTTTTATACCTACTTTGTAATCTTTCTACATCTACTTTATAAGCAGCATCATTGTTAGTGATAAAATGTACAATGTTTTCAAGCTCAACTTCATTCACAACTTCATCAAAGATCTCATACAAAGTATCAACAATTCTTGGAAGACTAGATACATCAATGGGCTTTAAAAACATCATCATGTTAGGAGAATAAACAAAAAATTAATAATAGGTTTATGTCTTCTATATGTGCAACCGTTACATATGATTAAACACCCATAAGTTTGACCAAGTCATTCTTTTTTCAATTACATAACTTTTTATTTCACAAATTGAGTTGCTTAGAAGATTATCTTTATAGTCATCAAGTAAAGGAGTTTTATATCTTAGAACTTAAGAAGCAACAACATCCACAAAAGAATAGTAATGATAAGAGCCCCCAAATGTGTGTGTGCCGCCAACCTCTCTTTTCTTTCTATTTGTAGTGTGATTTTAGGTTTACGTTTTCGGGCCCTCAACCCTACAGATGACACTAATATTTAGGACAGTTAAAGAAAATGTTGTCATGGGTGTGCGTGAGGGGTTCACGGGTGTGCATCCCATTGTCACACCCATGACTTCCATATTCACGGGTGTGACTCCATGCATGCTTAAATTAATTAATTACATGCATTGTTCACGTTCCATTTCATTCTTTCATGCACAATTCTTCTAATTTTTCACGCAACATTCGCAAGACACTCCATTCACATTCATGTAACATCCACGACATTTTCACTCAATTCATATCAAATTTGAAGTAAATCGCAAGAATTTGTAACCAAAATCAAGATATAAATGCAAGATAAATTTAATAGAATTAGACACAACATGTATGTCTTAGAACTCTAAATTTTACTATAAAAGGACGTGAACAGAGGCAAACAGAGGAGAGTCAAATTTAGTAGCAGACTTGAGATGTGAAACATCCAGAGAAGTGATTTGATCTAGAGATGAGGAAAACATGAAGTTAACATCAAAAGAGATCAGGAAGAATGCTACATCAAATCCAAACTAGCAAGAAGATCCAATAGAAGAGAAAGCAAGATTTAGAATTATGAACTCTTTGTTTTCTACTAGTTTTCATGCATGTTTATATTTGATTTGTCTTCTATTATTAGTAACTAAATGCTTTTTTATTTTCTAGGTGTGATGAACCCTAATTTGTGATATAATATGTCTTAATCTTTTATTCAATGCAATTATTTTGATTAATTTATTATGACTCAATATTTTTTTATGCTTGTTCAAATATATCTGAAATATTAGTGAATAATTGGATTCCATATGATTAAGATTGAGAAATCATTTGTATGAATAAATCTATCATAATAGAAAGGAGTTGATTGCAAACTTAGAGATAGGTCGACATAAATCCTCTAGATTAGGATAAAACGTAAAAGTGAAATTCATAAATCGATAATGCAATCCTAGGGATTTCAGCTAGAACAATTTTTGCTATTCAACATATGGATTAGTTGTTAGTAGTCTCGAGAGAGTTATTAACATAAGATAGGACTTTCCGTGGTCCAATAATCAATGAAATAATTGCATAATAAAAGATTAATTATTTAATGATTTTTAGGGGGATTCATCACCTAGACTCTAATCTTTGATATTAATTCTTCTAAGTAATTTCCTTAGTCTTCTTCTACATTCACTATTGCTTCCAAGTTTAGCTATTTTTAAGTTTTATTTTTAATTAAAAACCAAACATCCAATTCGTAGGCTAGATAATAAGAGAAGGGTAATTATTAATACTTACTATTTTTGTAGGTTTGACATGTACTTGCTTGTGCTAGCTATAGCTATGTTGTGCAGTTGTGGTTAATTTAATTATTGGTATAAAGAAAATATCAATCACCTCCATAATTGTAGGTCAACAGATATTAATTATTTTTACAATTACATTATTGGGAATTTCAAAGTTCGGTCATACATAGGAAAATTAATTTTCAAACATTAGAAGTCTCTAAAATTAATTGAAGAACTTTGAAAGACTTCACAAGCCCTTTATAAATAGAGGAAAACAGATGCATTTCATCAATTCATTTCAACCAAAAGAGAAATCTACTTAGAGTTAAGAAGTTTGAGAAGTTGTCCATATCTATCATACTTAAGTATTTACATTTCATAAAATTATGTGAGAGAGATTATCATTATAATTCTACTTATTCTCTTTATAATTCTACTTTAATATAGTTAAAGTTTTATTGAACCTATGGTCTCATAGGTTTCTCCTATGCTTTAATGATTTTGCACATAAAAATTATAATGTTCTTTTTTTACTCCCTTACTGCCTTACTTACTTTCATATTATTTTGAGCACTCATTTTAATCATATAAAGAGAGAAAACTATATCTTTCACGTTATTACATTTTTCCCCAAAATTTTGGAAGGAAAATAATAATCCTTTTTAGGTTTATAAGGGTTTTAAGACTGATTATATAAAAGTTTGTAGCTTTATACTAGGCGAATTTGCAGATGGATAGTAGTTTAGCTCCAAAAACAAACTTAACACCTCAGATGTAGCACCTCACTCCTGCAATGACCCAAACCCGACATCGGCGGTGATATCCGAGTTCGTGCCTCGCGAGGGTGGCGCGCTAGAGCACTCATTCAGTCAAAAATTTGTATATATTTTTTGAAATCACAACACAATATATGCGGAATTCGATGCTCACATTGGGCCCACATTCATTCATAAATAGTTTCAATAAGCACAATTTTCAATAGTCATTCGGGCCCTTTCATAATTACAACACACTTGAATCATTTCAAAACACAAAGTTATACAAAAAGATGCGAAAAATACAATAAAATAGGAAAAACACAAATGTAGACGCAAACTGATCCCGACCTCTATCCTTCACTTGTATACTGTAAGTATACTCCCGTTGGTCTAACGGGGTATTCTTCTGATCCTGAAAAATATTAGCAAATTTTGGGTAAGTTTTGCGAACTCAGTGAGTGACCATCATCGATGGCTCACTCATCCCATAACACATGCAATTCACATAATTCACACCTGTTCATTAACAGTCGTAATGAATCACATGCACTTAATTAGTCATTTCACATATTACATTTAATACATATTGCCTTCAGAAATCATTCATACAAAACGCACATATCAATTATAATTGCAATGCACGTGAGACTCACTTTCATTT
>JAOTBA010000204.1:22192437-22206323 GCA_025629845.1 Erythroxylum squamatum | reverse complement strand
AAAAAATCAGTCATTGAAAATTCAATTCCTTGGTCACTTCTTATGCATTTTATTTGTTTTGTGAACTGTCGTTCCACATAAGCAAAGGAATGCTTGATTAATTCTCTAGTTTCTGATTTGTGTTTCATTAAATATACCCAGGTCATACGGTTGTGATCATCAACAATGGTGAAGAAAAATTGATGCCATGAATGGAAGGTGTATGGTAAGGCCAACAAATGTCAACATGTACAATATCAAAGCAAGAGGAAGCAATAGAAGAGCTCAAAGTAAAAGGTAACCTTTTTTGCTTTGAAAAATGAAAAGTCTGACATTCAACAACATTCTGAAAAATAACAGAATTGTCTATGCTAGATAACAATTTAAATCTTGCATTTGAAAGATGTCCTAGGCGTTTGTGCCAAAGATTGTGTGAATGATGTGTAACAGAGTATGCTTGTGGCATAGGGGTAAGATAATAGAGTCTATTAGAACGCTTAGCAAAACCAATCATCTTCAAAGTGCTGAGTTCCTGAATAACACGTGAATGTTTGGTAAAAGTTTGTTGGCATTGTGAAAATGAAGTAAGTTGACTAATGGAAATTAGGTTGAAATAAAAGAAAGGAACATAGAGAATGTTGGTTAGAATAAGAGAAGAGATATATACTGAGCCAATGTGTGTGACGGGTACATGTTGACCATTTGGGAGTTTTACTGTTAGATTCTGGGTTGTGGTATATTCAGTGAATAAATGCAGGCTGCAGACAATATGGCCTGTGGCCCCGGAATCCAAAATCCAAGTAGAGGTCCATAAGGAAGATTCAGCAGATAGAGATGTACCTTTGTGATCTCTAGTAAGTGAGTTGACCTGAGGTATACTGACTGAGTTGTGTGAGACATCCTTGTCTTTGTTCAGTAAATCCTTCAACTGGCAATATTCTTTTGGTGTTAGGTTGAAATGGGATGAAGATGCTTCTCTATGTGTGTCTAAAGTGGCATTTCTGGCAGCTGTGATAGGTTCAAGGTGAGTTTTTGCATTATTAACAGATTTAGATTTAGATTAGAAGCTATCTCTTGATTGATAGTTATTCGGTTTTCCATTGCTTGACGTAAAGTTGGGTGGAAACCCATGCTTTCTGTAACATTTGTCTTCTGTGTGTCTCTTATAACCACAAAAGGTACATAGTGGTCTTTTGTTTGACTGAAAAGTTTTTCGGGTATCTGTTTTAGCAAGAAATGCTTGAAATTCATAATTAGGTAATTGTGATGTTGTGGAAAGAAGCTGTCGTTCATGTTGAGCTACCATGGAAAAAACCTTTTTGATATTTGGTAATGGTTCAATCAGCATGATTTGTGACCTAAAAGTGGAGTAGGATTCATTTAAACCTTTCAAGAAACGTGTAACACAATCACTTTCTTGATAGGACTTAATGATGCTCAGCATATCACAATGGTATTGAGGTTGACATTTGTATTTAGGCAATGGTCTTAAATTATGAAATTCATCCCATAACATTTTTAATGAGTGTAATAATTAGAAATAGATAGACTTCCCTGTCTGAAACCATAGATCTCTTCTTGCAGGTCTGAAATTCGAAAGGAATCCACTTGTAAGAATCTGTCATGTAAGTCCTTCCACACATCAGCTGCTAAATCCAGCCAAATGACACTCTGAGCAATTGATTCATTTATTGAGCACATCAGCCAAGATAAAACCATAGTATTACATCTTTCCCACTATACATAAGTAGGATCTTCTCTGTCTGGCATAACAATATTGCCATCTATGAATTTAGGTTGTTTTTTTATAACAAGTCCATTCTCATTGACCTGGACCATGAATGATAGTTGGGTCCGGTCAGAAGAGAAGACACTAAGAGAAGGATTTTCATTAGAGTGAATGTAATATGGCGAAGCTAGGTGGTCTTCAGGTCTTTGCATTTGTGTTTGGTTGCCAGCTACACTGGCATAAGATGGCCCAGACATGACTATACAAAGTCTATGTCAGGTGAAATAGTGTTGTCGGCTGAGAAGAAGAAAAAAATAAGATATGCTCTGATACCACGATAAAATTATACTGTAAAAGGAAGAGACATTCTTTCAACCAACTTTATTAATGATTTAGTGTTTACATTTATAGGCATAGAGTAGAAGTATCCAGAGAAGGTCCGAAAAATAAATCTGTAGTAATATCTTGTACTGATTATACATGGGCTTGGGTGTTAGTGTACCGATGACCCATTAGGCCCATGTTCTAGAGTTTTCTACCATCCTTAGAGTTTTCTGGAGTTCCTTGGAGTGTCTAAAGTCTTATGCGCGTCTTTCTCTTGTCCTCTGTCTGCGCATTGCTCATCTATTCTGTATCACACATTACAAGCTCATTGCTATTCGACCGGCATGTTCAAGGAGCTATTCGACATATATATGTACATAAAGATGGTAAATCTAGCCAAACCAAACTCGTTGACTATTTGATTGGGGTTATAGTGATTTTTGTATAATTTTGATTTTCAACTAGCTATATCCTATTCCTAGTCATGGTATTGGTCTAAGATCAAATTGATCCGATCAAAGTTTAAATATTTTTTTAATTTAAATTAAAAATGATATTATTTTAATACTGCTAAGTTCAAGTATCAACTAAATCTAACCAAACAATTTGAACCCAAATCAATCCAAAGTTTAAAATTGTATAAAACACTTAATTTCAAATGGAATGCAAAAATGCTAACCCTACGGCTAATAAAACCTTCCCTATCTCTTAGTTTTTTGCTAAAATTATATTTTGAATTTTAACGTTTATAACTTAATATAAAACAGCCTCAATCTTTTAAAGTATGCAAATTGAACTCAACATTTTTACAATATTCAAAACAAATTATAAATGAATGAAAATTTTATGTTAATTAAAAGTTGTATCAATACTAAAATAACCTTTTTTTTACTTTTCATGCTAAAAAATAGGTGCTAGTGCTATATGACAAGTAGAACTTACAAGTAAAAATATATAGAAATAGGTACGACAATCATGTAACACTGCCTCTTAGGGGTGATCGAGTTGGTAGAGTAGGGGGTATGGGGTCAAAAGATTCTGTGTTAAGATCCCTTTACCTACGCTCTCTCGATTGAGTCTGTCGTACAAGGCTTACCTAGTGAGAAGTACTCGGTTGGCGTGATTTGCAGGCTATTGCATCAATCCGGAAGTTTACCCAGTACAAATCTAAAGATAGCCGCTGCGAGTTCCTCCGTTTCTAAAAAAATTATGTAACACTTTGACCTATTTTTGGTTAATTTTAAAAAATAATTACTTAATAGTGGAGTTTATTTTGTATTTAAAAATATAAAACTATTATTTGACAAAGAGTTAATTTTATTAAGTTATTTATTTAATTTTAAAATATTTAAATTTAATTCAATCACTTTAAAATATATTAATGTTGAAGTTGAATTTTATTATAAATATTAAGATTTGAAATTCACGGTCGATTTTTCATGCACTGAGAAAAGTACAAGACATTCATTACAGGTTTTTGTCGGAATTTATGTGCCACATTATATCCTCAGCTGTTTGGCGATCAGATTTTCTGTTATCATTCTTTCATTCTATAAAAATTTATCAATTTAATAAATAGACGTGATAGGTAGGATAGACCTTATTACGTATTCCGGATCGTTTATGAATGAGTTAAAAACGAAAAAAAAATATAGAATACTTGATTTTGGTTCCATCCGATATTCCGAAGCAGTTTCCGAAGCCAAAATAACCTCCAATCTCCTCGGGACCTTTGAGGATGTTGATCACTGATACTCGGTTAATGTCTTTCCTTAGTTTTTTTAAGACATAAGCACTCCAAACGGGTTAGAAGATCCGTATGCTTGCGAATTACATAAGTAACTAAAGAAGACCTTAACCTTTATATAACTTTTATATTGAGCTTCCCCATCAGAAGCTCAATATGAGTCCGGTCTACATTAATTAGGATCTATTTTTTTCCAGACTTCGACCCATTAATCTAATTCATTTATTGAGCCATTTTATTACTTTTATTATAATTGAATTATTTAACTTAATCAAAAAATTATTAAAAATTTAAAAATATAATTAATAGTTGTTCAGTTTATAAAAAAGAACAAAATTATCCTAGACTATAAAAATTAGACAATTGAGATTGTACTAAAATAGAGGGCACATTAAAGACGGGAACAAAAGATATCCGTTTGCCAAGTTGGCATTGGTTGATTCTTTGTTTTCATGTTCATACTTATCCAATAATATCCATAGCAAGCCATTTTTTATGGGACCATCGACATATACTTGTCATGGAAGAAAAGCTACAAATACTAGTTTGAAAATTGGAATTAAATAATTTAACTAAAATATTTAATTTATAAATTATTATGGTTGAGTCGGTTGTGCTAGGCTCAAGTTCAAACTCAGAACGACACATGGGCCGATCGGCCTGTTCCTCGACGTTGACCTAATTCCTATAGGTATTTACTATATAAACTCAATACCTCATCAGAAAAAAAGGTACGACTTTAGAACCCTCGTACTTCTTTATTCCTAGCCACCAAAACCCTCACAAAAAGACTAACTTGAGCGTCGAAGGGGCCTACCGGTAGTCAACCCCCAGTGTGCCTTTACTATTTTGCAGGTGTTCCTTAGCTAAAGTCAACCAATTTCATGGATCCAAGCAACAGCGCCCAACCCCATCAAAATCAGACAGAACCAAAAGGCAGGAAAGTAACCTAGCAAAACTATTGATACGACTTTTTCTTCTTAAATTACAGACGGGATTAGGCTCGACAATTTTGGCCCGGCTTGTCCGATTCGACCTGATTTTGACTCGGGTTGACCGAGCCACGGGCTAAAACAATTCGGCCTAACCTGGTCACGAGAACGACGTCGTCTTTGTCAAAAATAATATTGTTTTGTAAACTTTTTATTAAAAAAATAAGGATGACCCGTTGACATCCCTAGACAGAATTCGGTAGGATACTTCGAGTGGAGCCTCAAGCTTGCTCACGTCGAATATTGAAAGAGGGATTCCTGATTTGCCCAAATCTTATCGAACTTAACTGCTAAAGCATTTTTAGTCAAATTACATAATAAAATCTTTTAACTATACTTTCATAATCTTAAACTTTAAAGGGTAATATGTACTTCTTGTACAATTTGACTAGTCAAGTTGAATAGGAAAATATTTTAATTCCTTTTTATAAAATAATTTAAATGGAAATTTTGTGAAGTGAATTTCGAACTAATCCCCAATGAAGGACCTATCGATACGAGTTAATACTGATCGCATTAATCAAAAATTGGTACCAAATTTTTCTGTATCGTACTGAATTCAAATACTAAGTTATACCATAACATTTGTATTATATTTGTCACATACGTCAGTAGATCAACTGAAATGTTAAAATATCCAAAAATATTAGTTTTAAAAATTAAAAGTAGATATATTTTTATATTTAAATATTTTTAAGTGTAAAAATATTTTTAATAGTTAGTATGTTAATTTTTAAAAGTTAAAATATCTTTAACTTTTAATTATAATATAAAACTAGAATTTGTATTTATTTTCATTTTAATATAATTAATTTAAATTTTAAAAATATTTTTAAATAATACAAATAACTAAGATCTTTTAGTGTACACTAAAAATTAAAAAACATTCTTCACAATATTTATTTTTCTTTTACCTTCAAACAAATTCTTAACCCTAGTAGCCATTTTTACTAGAGATGGCAAAAAATACCCGGCTCGGCCGGCCCACAGGCTAGGTGAGTATTGTTAGGTTCCGATCGTGTATCTCATACATAATATATATCAGATATATGTAGCGAAAATAAATCAGAACCTCAAAAATCAGATCTACTCATGCATATAGATATAGAAAAAAACAAAAACATAAAATGTAAGATGTTTACATACCTTTCTGACGAACTCCTTCGTTATTTAATCTTCTCCACGTTGGGTTGTCGTATCCGTCTCTAATGAAAGTCCACATGAAGATAGAAAGATGAAACCTCACTAGGAGATGGCTAGAATTCTTTCTTTGTGCTAGCAAAGACAAGAACTCTTGAGAGAGTTAGAAAGAAAAAGTGTGTGTGTAAGAAAAAGAACCTTTCTTTTTCTTTTTATGTGTCTTACACAAGATGCACGAAAATCATCTCAATTTTCAGCACCATTTGCCCTTCCATAACCCCCATCACTAATGGAAAGTTATGGAAAGTTAATGGTCATGAATAGCATGCATTAATGAAAGTTATGAGAAGTTAATGGCCATGAATAGCATGCATTAATAGAAGTTATGAGAAGTTAATGGCCATGAATAGCATGCATTAATAGATCCAGAGACCACCTCTTCTTTGAATGTGGCTTCTCTACAAGAATATGGGCAAAAATCTCTACTCTATGTGCCCCTGATTTCAACTTGTGAAAACTCACAGATATCATACAAGAGCTTCCTAAATTGAACATTTCAAAATATGATAGGGTTATAATTCTACTCTCGGTGGCTACATGTTTCCAAGTGATCTGGAAGTAGAAGAATAGCTGAAGGTTCAAAGACCAGTCTACTTCAATAACCTCTCTTATAAAGCTCACTACTGCTAGCATAAAGGAGTAACTAATTATCAATTAGTTAAACCTATATTGTAGTAGGAGAATGAACTGATTATCAATCAGTTAAACCTATACTATAGTAGCAGAATGGCTTATGTACGGAGAATATAGCAATAGCTAGTTCAGTTCCAAAGAAGTAGCTACTCAATCCACTCAATCCACTATGCAGAAACTAATCACAACCGTAGTTCACAAACGAACCCAGGATTAACAAGCAGATGCCTCTAAGCAGATCAAAGGAAATTGAGAAAGTGCACAGACTGGCATTATTCCCCTTTTCAGGGATGAACAAAGTATGAAGAAAACTTCTTTTATTCACCAGTTCATACAGTATTTAAACAAGCGGAGATCTTCTCAAAGAAAAGAAAGGAGAAGCATGAAAGCAATAAAATGCATACCTGTTTAGTGATCTCTCAACCTCTCTTTCGGGGAAGATGTTGAAGTCCCTATAAACTTATAAGGAAGCAAGTCAAGACTAGTGATATCAAATCAGCCATACCAGTTTGAAAAAAGTGATCGATGGAAGAAGAAATAGAGTAGTTTATGAAACAGGAATCAATACTGACCTGAGTCCTCATCTTCCTTATCCGACTGTCATCGAAGAGCTAAGCCCACGAAGAGTCCCCTTCCACCTTCGGAAATGAAGTAATTTCTTAGAGATTCATAAAAAGCCCTAATCTCTAAAAGAACACCGAGGGGGAGTTGATTACCTGTGAAGAATAGCCAATTGGAAGTAGAACGGAGAACAGGTTGTCCCTTGGAGCCACTACAAACATCGCCTCTAAAGCATCACAACTTCATCAATCGCATCCTCAATCGCCCGTCTAAATCAAGTAAAAACTCAAAGACTTGAGAAAGATGGGGTTTGTTTTACCCTAATAGACTTAAGTTAGGTAATGTTTAAACGTCGTCATGTAACGCATTACTTAAACCTTCAAAATTTAAAATATACAAAAAAAATTTAAGTTCACCAACACAACACAAAATAAGATATCAAAACTTACTAGTCATATTTCATAAAAAAAAAAGAGAAAAGATCACTAATCATAATATTCATTCAATTTGAAATCATCAAAATCAAGGCATTTTAAATGGATTGGCTGGTTTTTTCTTTCACCGGTTTAGCGATTTTTGCTGGTCCTATCGTAAAATGAGCGGGTCAATCACTCATAAAAATAAGGGCTAAATCGGGCCGTTTCATGCTCCGGATCACCAATTTTTTGATCCGACGAACCGGTTCGATCCGGTTTTTAAAACACTGGTTAGAAGTGACAAGTACCTCAAAAGATTTAAATGTTTAATACTTCTAATTGGGACAATATTCCTTTTGGGGCTCCATAAAGTTAATCCTCAATTTAGTAAAATTAGATACAAGTACAGTATTAGTTTTTAAGTTTATAAAATTGCGCAATGGTGAAGGTTATTTAACTATAAGGTTTTGTATATAAAAACTCATCAAAAAATGACCTACGGCTACGTACATCGTATCCGTATTATCATTTTGTTATTGTAGTCACCTTTTAAAATCTGCCACGACGACTTAACCTATCTCCAGTTCTCCATGCGTGTTCTGTAGTTAACATTTTAACATGTTTCGTACAAAATATATGATGGCAAGAATTCTAGCTAGGATTATATTCCAATTCAAGAATTAAAATACAGTTTAATTCCCACTTCCGTCTACCGTAAGTAAACTTCCACTATATAATGATCTAACACTAGCCTTGGTATGAATGAATTCAGTGCTGTAAATCATAATATAGCTATATCCATGGCCAGCAAATTCTTGGCGTTAAGCTGCATACGCGACAAGAGCTATGGCAACTGGTCGGCGAGACCCAGATACCCTTCGATGCCCAAATACCCCAAAGGTGTCACGGTTGAGGAAACAACCGAGAAACAGCCGGAGGACAAGGTGCTGATTTCCGTGACTGGCTTGTCATGCTCAGCTTGTGCCGGCTCCGTCGAGAAGGCCGTCAAGAGACTTCCCGGAATCCGAGAAGCCGCAGTTGATTTTCTCAACAACAGAGCTCAAGTTATCTTCCACCCAAATTTTGTGAATGTCAGTTGATTGCACGCCAACTTTTATATTAATTAATTATTGCTTTTTCTTTCCAACGTACAGTACAGTACAGTACTTTGCTTTCGATGAAGAAAAGAAAACGATTTACCTACGCACAAGTTATTTATAATCTAATCCCATTAATTTGTTGCTGGCTTTCTAATCATCTTTTTCAGATTGTGAAGTTGTTTGTGTTTGTCATAATTAAGTGATAGAAAAAGAAAAGAGTTACTGCCAATAATAAGTAATAATAATATTATTATTAGTTTTGAGTAAGACTCTTTACTTTAGAGTTTAGACAGCTTCTCGTGTGTAGCCAGTCTACGCTCTAGCTCGGAGACTGCCCTGCCCTCAGTCGTGGGAGAAGTTGAAAGTTTTATTTTAATTTTATTTAAAAATAGAGAACTAAATTTAGCAATCGAAAACTTTAAAACGGACCAAAAAAAAATTAATTGTCTATAATTTGGGATCTCATTTCTCCTATTCCTTAGGTTGGAGTTCAAATCCAAATTCATAGGTATTAATTATTATCATTTGATTCGTGTGAAATAAGTAAATTTCCAATTGTAACTTAATTTTCGTAATTAACTTTATTTGATATCTTAAGACTTGTTTGTTTCTATTTTTATTTTGGTTTTTGGTTTCAACTTTTGGTTTTAATTTTTTCAAAAATTATGAAAATCATAAAAAGTGAATTTTGTTTTTTTTCTATAATGTGAATTACTATCAACTAGATATATATTATTTAATATATATACTTTTAATAATTATTATTAATAATGTAATATCAAAATATATATTTAATTAATTAAAATTAATTATTAATAAGAATTATGAATAATTTAATTTAATTTAATTTTTATAATTAAATACAATGAAACAAATTAAATAATTATTAGTAAATGTAATTAAATTTAAGATATGTTCAAAATATTTCAATTTTAAATAAAATTTTGATTTAAATGATTACAATATATTTAAAATAAATAAAATAAAATAAAACAATTTATTAATAATTTTTAGTAAATATTATATGAGAGATAAAATAAATTTATTTACTTAAAAATAATTTTTCTTTAAAATTTATCTAATATATATGTCTGGAATAAAATTATAACTATTTAACAATTAAACAAATTTTTGACAAAAACCTTAAACTAGAAAGAAGCAACTCTTTAATTTCGCAGACGACAAATTATGCCAAAACACGTTCCGTTATATTTATGACAGGAAGAGACGATTCGGGAGACAATTGAAGATGCTGGATTTGAGGCCACATTGATCCGAGGAGAGACCAGTGACAATAAATCCACACAAGTATGCCGAATCCGCATCAATGGAATGACTTGCACTTCTTGTTCCTCCACTGTCGAACAAGCTTTGCAAGCAATTGAAGGTGTAAATGCCGCTCAAGTGGCCTTAGCAACTGAAGAAGCAGAAGTTCATTTTGATCCAAAGATGACCAACTGTGGTCAGCTTTTAGGAGCCATTGATGATACTGGATTTGAAGCCACACTGATCAGTACTGGTGAAGACATAGACAAGATCCAGCTTAAAGTTGATGGTGTCAGGACAGACAATTCCATGAGAATCATCGAAAACTCTCTCCAAGCACTGCCAGGTGTTCATGGCATTGATATACATCCTGAACTAAGCAAGATTTCTCTTGCCTACAAACCAGATGTCACTGGTCCTAGAAATTTCATCAAAGTAATTGAATCAACTGGGACTGGCAGATTCAAGGCAATGATCTTTCCTCAAGGAGAAGGAGAAAGGGAGAGCTATAGAAGAGAAGAAATTAAGCAGTATAGGAGATTGTTCTTATGGAGTTTGATGTTTACAATACCTATATTCCTTACATCTATGGTTTTCATGTACATTCCCGGGATAAAGTATGGATTGGACAAGAAAGTGGTTAATATGCTGAGCATAGGAGAGATTCTGAGGTGGGTGTTATCAACTCCAGTACAGTTCTTCATAGGCAGGCGATTCTATTCAGGTTCTTACAAAGCATTACGGCATGGTTCTGCTAACATGGATGTGCTGATCATGTTAGGAACCAATGGAGCCTACTTCTATTCTGTTTACTCTGTCTTAAGATCAACTACTTCTCCAGGTTTCGAGGGCACTGATGTCTTTGAGACCAGTTCAATGCTAATCTCGTTCATTCTTCTTGGAAAGTACCTAGAAGTGTTGGCTAAAGGAAAGACATCTGAGGCCATTGCCAAGCTCATGGAACTAGCACCGGAGACGGCGATATTGTTGACTCTAGGCGGTGAGGGAAATGTGGTACATGAGGAAGAAATTGACAGCAGGCTGATACAAAAGGACGATGTAATTAAAGTTATTCCTGGTGCCAAAGTAGCTTCAGATGGTTTTGTCATATGGGGGCAGAGCCATGTAAATGAAAGCATGATCACAGGGGAATCGCGACCGGTGGCAAAGAGGAAGGGTGATGCAGTGATTGGGGGCACCGTCAATGAAAATGGAGTGTTGCATATTAAAGTGACGAGGGTAGGATCAGAGAGTGCTCTTTCTCAGATTGTTCGTCTTGTTGAGTCCGCGCAGTTGGCTAAAGCTCCTGTCCAGAAATTTGCTGACCGTATTTCCAAGTTCTTTGTGCCTCTGGTGAGTACATATTAGCATTATGGTTAATAACTTAGTTGAAATTTGAAGTTTTAATTTTTGATAATTTTACAGGTCATCAGTCTTTCATTTTCAACTTGGCTTGCCTGGTTTTTAGCTGGACATTTCCATGGCTATCCAGAATCATGGATCCCAAAGTCCATGGATAGTTTTCAGCTGGCGCTCCAATTTGGGATCTCTGTCATGGTTATAGCTTGTCCATGTGCTCTTGGTTTAGCCACTCCAACTGCCGTCATGGTTGGTACTGGCGTTGGAGCATCTCAGGGTGTTTTGATCAAAGGTGGCCAAGCTTTAGAGAGTGCTCATAAAGTAAGCTAACAAACCCATCTTCTATTTACTCTTTTTATCTCAATTATCGTCCATATTGCATATGATAAGTTTCCCATATTCTGAAGACCATTGTTTATATGCATTTCAGGAGGTAACTAGCCCAATTGTTTCCAATTTGATGCGTCTTTTTATTTGAAAACAGTGTTACATTATATTTCTTCTGCTAGCCTTTATGTCCTAGCAAAATATAGATAAAAGTTTCATCCCCAAACAAACAAGCCTATGAACAATTCAGGATATTCTTTGGACTAACAAGATCTCATCAATTCTGTAGGTGAATTGCATTGTTTTTGACAAGACAGGAACTCTCACAGTCGGAACGCCAGTGGTTGTGTACACAAGACTTTTGAAAACCATGGTCCTAAGGGACTTCTATGAATTGATTGCGGCAACCGAGGTATGCTACTTTCCTATCGTTAATGGTTACTGAACAATTTAAGTTAGACACGTAATTCTAATTCAGTTCTCACCAAATTTCTTCAATAGGTAAACAGTGAGCACCCTTTAGCTAAGGCCATTGTAGAGTATGCCAAAAAATTCAAAGAAGATGAAGAGAACCCTGTCTGGCCAAAAGCACGAGACTTTATCTCAATTACTGGGCATGGCGTGAAAGCTATAGTGCACTGCAAGAAAATAATGGTAGGAAACAAAAGCCTGATGACAGATCACAACATTGTTATTCCCATTGATGTTGAAGAGATGCTCGCAGATATTGAAGGGATGGCCCAAACTGGGATTTTAGTATCCGTAGACGATGAATTGACAGGAGTTTTAGCCATATCCGATCCAATGAAACCTAGTGCATACGAAGTCATTTCCATTCTCAAGTCCATGAATGTCAGGAGTATAATGGTGACCGGTGACAACTGGGGCACTGCAAATTCGATTGCCAAAGAAGTTGGGATCGACACTGTTATAGCAGAAGCCAGACCTGAGCAGAAAGCAGAGAAAGTGAAGGCGTTACAAGTAATATATATATATATATAATATCTTTTTCTTTCATTCTTTAAATTCCTTGCCCATTTACCCGTAAAGACTGATAAATACAGAGGTATTTTTCCTGAACATCATATAATCTTTGTCTTTCGCTTTATATATTAGCTTTACTGACATCATGTTATGGTTTAACTCCATTTCTCTCAACTACAGGCCTCAGGCTATGTAGTAGCGATGGTCGGTGATGGTATCAATGACTCTCCAGCACTTGTAGCAGCAGATGTTGGAATGGCAATAGGTGCAGGAACAGACATCGCCATAGAAGCTGCTGATATAGTTCTGATGAAGAGCAATTTGGAGGATGTCATTACTGCCATAGACCTTTCCCGGAAAACGTTTTCTCGTATCCGTTTGAACTATATTTGGGCTTTGGGTTATAACCTCCTTGGGATACCTATAGCCGCCGGAGCACTTTTTCCAAGTACCGGATTCCGGTTACCGCCATGGATAGCCGGAGCTGCAATGGCTGCGTCTTCAGTCTCTGTTGTGTTATGCTCTCTTCTGTTGAAGAATTACAGAAGGCCAAAGAAGTTGGAGAACCTTCAGATTCGCGGAATTACCATTCAGGACTAAGTTTTTTTAAAAAAAAAGAAGAGATCATGATAATCCACTTGGAAGGGTTTGTACAAGTTTTTACATTACACGACCATCGTCATTGCAGCTTCCTAAGTCTACTTAGCATACTTAATCAATCAGTACATACGACTTGTTGGGCACAACGAGTGTATTTTGTGAAAAGGAAAAATAAAATGAGTAAAATGAACACAAAATATTTAATGTGGTTCACCCTTAACTTTGAGCTACGTCTACAAACAAAACTCAGAATATTTCTTCCACTATTATAAATAGTAGGTATATAGAGATAAAACAAAAATAGTGGCTCACAAGGTGTTTCCCAACCTAAAAATACTAACCTCACTATTTTGTCACTCACTAACCCTTTAGGAATAAATTTCCTAACTTCAGAACATTTGATATGCTCTGGTTTCCTCTCTCAATCTTTCTGTATGTTGTTGTATTTTCGTTCTTCATCTCCTGCCTATTTATAGGCAGAAGATGTGGGGTAGTTGGTGAGCTTCTCTTCAATGTTGGTGGCGTCAACTTTGGCAGAAGATGAAAACGGCGCCTACCATTTGAATCAACAATGGCGTCTTCAACAAAACAACAATTGCGGCTTGGACTGCCGCAATGTTGGAATGGAGTCCCTCCATGTGAGAGGGACCCATCTCCAACAAATCTCCC
>JAOTBA010000204.1:22169250-22179488 GCA_025629845.1 Erythroxylum squamatum | reverse complement strand
ATCACTATATGTATGTTTTATATATTTATTTATTATATAATATCAATTTTATTAATCAATTAATAACTTCAATTAATTAAATTGACCACTTTAAATATAATATTTTTCATTCATTTCCTATAATTTTATCCTCCTTCGTTATCATTTTATGTAAGTTTTATATATCCTTAATTTTTAACTAAATAAAGTTTTATTAAAATTTTAAAAAATAAAAAATAGTCAGGCTAGGCTGAGCCGTATTGGGCTTCGATCCTATTGAACTAGATTGGACTTGAACTTGGACCAGGCATATTTGACCTGATCGGACCTCAGATCGAGCTTATGGCCTACATCTTGAGGTCCGAGTTGTCCTGACCCAGCTCTGCTCACATCCTTAGGTCTGAGAGGTCCCGACCCAGCTCAGCCTACTACCATCCCCTGCTATTTGCCTAGTTAACCATGGAGGCCAAGCAATGGATTGACCAATATTGAATGCAAAAAATAAATTAATTAATTAAATTGTATACATGCCTTTTCTCATCACAGGCAACCGATGGGCCTCTTAAGTGCCTTCAAAATGATGTGGAAGTTCTTCCATGAAGCAATTAATTTATATAGAGATGTACATTTTTTTTTTACAATTCTTTATTTTTGTAACGTTTCATCATCAAGGTGCGTATGCTGGATTGGTTTAGTATAATCTGAAAGATGCAGATGCAATCAGGAGATAATGTATCATTTTATTTCACCTGCACTTTCTTCATATATCCTTTAAAATTACTCGAGGAATAAAAAACACCAACTTTATTCCCTTGACTATTGGTACAACCAAAGTACACAAACCTCTCATTTTATTTCTCTTAGCAAGGAGCATTTTGCTGTATTACAACCACGCAATTAAGAAGAAAGTCGGAAAACAAACTATATTTGCTCCTATCCTAAACTCAGAATTAATTCCTTCATTTGTTTAGTAGAGTTGAAAGGTGGAGTCGTAAGCAGCCCCAGCCTTCCAATCATAAGGGATGACATTTGTTGCCTGGACCCACTTTTGCCCTGCACTACCACTCACTTGCAACCTCAATGTTATAGCTCCCTTTGGTGGATTTGCTATGTCCCAAACTGCTCCATAGGCCTTCCTCATTCCTATCCATTGCTTGCAATCCTCCTGTACCAAAACCAAACCAGACCCACCATTTCATTCTCTGTTTGATTGCTAAGTAATTGACAAGTTGCTAGAGTCTTGTGATATTAAGCGAAAGCAAAGGGGAAAATATATACTAGGAAGGCTGAAACAAATATTTACAAAGTTATATTTATTTGCGTATACCTGCCATATTTCAACAGCCAAGATGTCATTAACGCCACCCTGATACAAGATAACAAGGGCTAGGTAGTCGTCGAACTTGCTGTGCTCGTGGACCTTTAACATTAGATTGTAACCATAGTACTGGCAAGGGATTCTTCGGTACTCAATATCGACTACACCATAAGCAAACAACTCTGCTGCCGTATTTGGACGTGCCAATCTCGCATAGGCCCTTGTGCTCATGATGAAGTCAGTCTTATCCCCTTCACCGTAATCAGTCACCACTATATTCACCCCATCGTAAGTGCAAAGTTGCGGGACTTTGCACCGAACCTGGGCGCACGTGAACGAATTATCATTTGTGGTTGCATTAATTATGGGCACAGTGAATTAGTTTGTACGGGAGCCCAATGATTGATCCAAATTAAGCCCCCTCAAATCCTCTGTTCAAATAACCCAGTACCAACCCTGTCCTATTGCATCTTAGCCTTCCATTTATGTGGAATTAAGCCAATTCCACTTCCAGTTTTATTACTTTTATTAGTATTATATAAATAGACTAAAAAAATTATTTAGAATATTTTGTGCTCTCAAGATTAATTGTTAATTAGGATACATTAACTTGGTTACTAATCGATTGTTCCAGCTTTAAGTTTCCGATCGAAATTTTGATAATACTACTAAAGTTTGAGTAATAAACTTATGGAGTGAAAAAGGAAGTTTTTACGTTATGAATATATATGACATGTTGGGATGTTACAAACATTATGATGAGATCGATGGCTTTAATATATGTAATATACCTGATAGCAAGCACCGCAGCCGGTACCATTTCTGTACAGCTTTGAAACCCCAGCCACATTAGCATCGTTGACAGTCCTTCCATATTCCCCAAATCCACAGGCACCAGCTACGTTTAAATTAAAGACGTACGGTACGTAAATTACCAAACAACTATATACGTGGCGTTACTCATTAATAAATAAGAAGAGAAGAAACAAAAATAGCAAAACGCATGCATACTTGCTGTCCCATAGCAATCTGGGCTACCATAATAGGTTGCTCTAGAGGGAGTGAAGTCTTGGGAATACGTTGTTTCTGCCATAAGAATGAAGACAACAAAGAGAAGGAAGTAACCGTAATCAGGTGCCAAGCCCATAATTACTTAATGCTCAGTTCCAGCTAGTACACAAGAATATGGAATTAAGCTTGTAAGAAGAAAGAGGTATGGTGAACTGAAGATGGCAAGAGTTAGTTCCCTTTTTATAGATGGCATGAGGCAGCTGTGCTAGCTGTTTCTAGATAGCTTTACGGGTGAGTTGGTGACGTGCATGTGCCCAGGGAGACGCTTGTGTGAGTCCGCCTAACATTTTTATTAAGGATCAATATTACCAAGATATTTCGTCAAGGCATTAACAAACTATAGTGTCGGCTTTCGCGTGGTTGAAGAAAAACTATGACCAGGAGAACCGCGAAGATTCTCTGCACTCAAATTTCTAAACAGAAACTCAGTTACAAAAATTCAAACCCATGATCAATACCTGCCATAAATTATTCATAGCTAGCTAGCACGTTGGGTTGAATATGAGTTTAATTCGTAAACATCTTGCCATGTTATAAATGAGTTTTGTTTCTAATTCTAAAGTGGAGCCTGATGTCAGAAACCATGGAACGACTAGATGCAGACAATTAGAATGTTTATATATATTAATTCTAGCCGGCCATCGATCGATCCAATGGTAAATTGTCTGTAGTTGGTTGAATTGTGTATGTATAAAACAATTGTGAAACAAGTCTTTGCCTAGCTAAAGAGTAAACATGTACTATAAGTTTTTAGAAACAATTGTATCTCCTTTTCATTTTGAAACAAAGTCTTTGCAGAAAGTGTTAGTTGAAGACTAACCATGCATCGCCTCGCATCAATTGGAAAACACCGATCGAAATACAATTGATTCGGATCGATGTTATTACAACATTTATTTTCTTTTTCAAATCAAATGTCTAGTACTAGCATGTCGATAAAATTGGACTCCACAATTCGAATCCCTTACTGGGCTCCACGTTACAACTTTCCAGTTTAAAATCAGAAACTTTGAATGTCGATGAGTAAAGTTAAATTGACTGAAGCTTTTGGTAAGCGCAGTCAATTTGATATTGAACTCCACATTAGTCAATATTTTGTTGAAAGCTTATCCTTGTTTATTTTTTTTTAAAAAAAAGTTAATGTCCATCAATTTGTTTCCAAGTTGGAGTTTCGTGAGAAATTAAATCTTCAATTGCCGAACCTATCCCTTTCATATGCCAATTGTGTTACGAGCTTAACATACTCGCACCACTTAGCTACCCCATGAGTGATGTGTTTGGCTGTAACGCACTTAGAGATCCCTGTCAAACTTGGTGACCATAGAGCTGGTCTTCGCCGTGTCAACATTTGGATAAAAGGAGACCCTATTATATATTATTAGGGGTGAGACCACTCTCAAGTCTCAAGTACTAAGTTGTTATAAAAAAGCTAGCCAGCTACGTCTTCTTTTAAGGCTCCAAACGCACTTATTGTCGGCATATGCCAAAGAAGAATTAATGATATGATATACTACCAAACATATATAATTTCCAGGTAGGAGAGGATTCCAAATAAAGTTTTTGGGGTAGGTGACTCCGTCTTCTAATCGGCCACTTGGCCACTTATGTTAGACAATTTGGAGCCTGTCAAAAAAAGAAAGAGCTTAGAGAGAGCAGTCCAACAGTGATTTTCTTTATAATTGAGATCTTAATGTAGAAGTCTCCTATATTAAACCCTTGGATCTTTCAATACTATTCATTTTACAAACTACAATAGAAAAATAAAACTGTATTAAGAATTAATATTTGAATTAAAAGATATGACTGTTATTATTAAAACTTAAAAAATCATTTATTATAATACCTAAAATTTGAAGATGATAATCCAACTCTTCTCCCCCACTTTAAAACAAGTCATTAATAACACAAACTAATTTTTTTATAGAACATTATGTATATATAGCTGTTATGGGATGACACAAGATAATCAGTTAAACTAAGTCAACAATTTTTTTATTAATTCACTTGTGTCTTGTCATTAAGTATTGTAAAAGAAGTTCTTATAAAAAATTAAAATTTTAAAATACAAATAACTTTTATGATACTTTTGAATTTTATAGGGTTACTTTAGAATTTGTTAAATTATAAGAGAATTGAATGTCTTTAATCCTAAAATTAAAATTAAAATTTCAATGAAGGTAAAAAAATGTGCTACAAGCAATAATGAAACACATAACTATAAAAGTAACAAATTCTGATGGAAGTAATTTTAATTTAAAATATATTATATTAATTAATATTAATCTTTAAAATAATAAATATGTAATTATAAAATTAAAATTAATTCATAAATATCAAAGATGATTAATTATTAGTAAAATTTAATGATTTTAAAATGTATGCACATTAAAGACTTTTTAATATATTTTCTCACCTATGTATACTAAATATTAGCTAATAAATTTCTATTGACAAAATTAAAATAAATGAAATTGATTGGTTGTTAATAAATTTTAATTATTTTGAAATAAGTGCACATATAATATCTATAGCACTAAAATTAAAGTAATATAAATTTATGATGCGCATCGAACACACTAAAAAATAAAATCTAACTCTGCACAACTAAATTTGTAATAATGGTGAGCACAAAGAATGCGTGTTAGCTTTTGTAATGAATAAATCATTATTTAGGATTTTTTTAGGGGGGGTTGTTTTGGTTGAATTTTGATTAACAATATAAAGTAATTTTTTTAGGGGGGAGGGGTAGTTTTGGTTTAATTTTGATTAAAATATAAAGTAAAACTAAACTATTGAAAGTAAATCAAATCAAACAGTACAAAAGTGATAAAATTAACTAACAGATTTCGAATCCAGTTCATAGTTTAATCTCAACCTTCACACGAATGTGTACAATCAATCGTGATATTATTCTTGGATCTCTCCTTAAAACTATTAACCATAGATTAACAACGAATTTTGTTAACCCTAGTTTTTCCTTAAGTTGTATCTAATTAAAACAAACTCTTCAATTAGGTTTAACTATCAAACAATCTAGAATAAACTCTCTAGATTTCGTGTGATAATGGTATTGCATAATAGGAAAGTAGTTTAATCAAGACAACAATCACATAAGCTTGGGTTATTTATCTTATGTTATGTTATCTTAAATGACAGTCAACCATTAGTTTACCAAAGTGATTCAGATGTATAACGATTATATATTGTAATTTAGATTTTGGCGATGAGTTTATATATAAATGATATATTTCAACTATTTAAATCATTCACACATAAATCTTACAACATTAATTACAGAATAAGAATCAATTTCAAAAGAGAGAAAGAACAATACTACTAGATTATGAAATTCTTAAATATGCTCGTTTGCCTCGATATCCCCCTTTGAACCAGAAGGATGAGTTTAGCTCCTCATAGCTCTCCAAAGCATAAGAAATCTACCCCTTTTTCATGTCTCTAAACTCTTCATTTCTATCACAATACATAGTTAGACATATGGGCATGTAGGTGATCGTGTATAAAAATTGCAAGAGTCTAAACTTACACGCTTAAAGTGAGCTACGGTAAAAAGTTAAGTGTGGGGGTATTTGATAAGTGCTTGATTAACTATATATATATATAGTCCTTAATGCTTAGTAATTAATGTTATGTTGTGCGTAAGATACTTATTTCGAATTATATTTTTTTTAGGTAGAAGTTGGAGGATCAAGAACCAAAATGACTTAAAATATATCCTTGGAGCCATCCTATTAACGTTCAATATTATTTGCCTTTATAGAATGAGAAGGAAATGAATTAGGGTGAAAATGGGACAAAAAATGAAAACACGACCACGTAACTCTCTAGAAGTGTGTAGGAGCACGAAGATGCAGTTTCAGCACTTCCAGTGAGTTACACAGTCCTATACACAGTCTTATAAGTTGCAATAACTTTATTTCCTTCATTTTTTTGTCCCATATTCACATTAATTCATCTCCTTCTCATTCCAAAAAGGAAAATAAGATTGAACATCAATAGGATGGCTCCAAGGATACGTTTTTAGCTCATTTGGTTCTTGTTCCTCCAATTTGTATTTTAAAAAATATAACCAAAAATAAGTATCTTAAGCACAACATAACGTTAATCACTAAGCATTATGGACTACATATATAGTTAATCAGGCATTTATCAAGTACCCCCACAATTAACTTTTGACCATCCTCAGGCAAAACTAAAAATTAAAATCAAAATCCAAAACATTTCCTCCTTTTCCATATTTCCTAATAATAAATAGCCATACAAAAAGAGGAATAACTTTTAAAATCATGGTAAGAATTAAATATACAATGTTTTTATTAATGATTAATCAGTGACATTTCCTTAAAAAAAATGGGCAATCTAAGGATAAACCTTGACAATTTATGTTTAACAAATATATAGGTACACTTAAACAACTTTCATGATCCAGATATTCCACAACTTTACATTTCATTTCATTTCTCCACCATTAAAGATTCACATGAATAATCATGAATTAAAGGACTTGTTAAGGTTATAATGGGACCAAAGGTTGAGGTAAAAGGTATTTGGATCATGTAGTTCAAAAGCCATCAAAGATATTGAAGCAGAAAAACACTCAATGAAGTATCAAGTGGAAAAATTATATTCCACTCAAAACTAGGTACCATTAGCTATGATGAATGCAAAAACTTTGTTTCACATTTTATATTCAAGCTTTCACACCACAAACCACATGAAGCATCAACAATTAGAAGAAATCACTCAGAAAAATTGATGATAAACAATATATTGTAAACATAAGGAGTAACCCTTCATTACAACTTCTCCCTTATTTACATCACTATCAATTTATACAACTTTAGGAGGAAAGACTAATATGAATTAATTACAACTTTAGGAGGAAAGAATAATATGAATTAATTCGCAAATCAAATGATTTTTCTCCTCGATAACTTTTTTTAATTCTCATTTTCTTTTCTTTTCTATTTTTCTTCTCTTTCTTCTTTTTTAAGACAAAAATGGAAGAAACTACATCAAAAATGGAATTATGATTAGACATCAACTTTTAATTGGATCATTCGTATAACTAATCAGAAGTTGCAAGACACCCTAATGTGCAAGAGGATATATAGACAAGAGGAAGTTGACAAATACAACTTAGCTTACAACATCATCAATTGGATTATAGCCATTTTGATAGCTAAATTTGATCAACATGCGCTATTCATAGGAATGAAGATTAGATGGAAATTGTAACCACTACTATTAAATTTCATTTGCTTATCTAATTTGTTTTTGTAGTTGGCTTTGTAATTCATTTCATTGTGAACCCATTGTAATGTCGAGATAGATTTGCTATAGTTAATTCAATCTTTATTCAAGTTTTTAAAAAAATGGAATTCACTAATAAGAGATAAAAATCACATTTCATTAATTATAACCAACCCCCATATATGCATACCCCTAGACTTATGCTTTTGTGCATACACAAACATCAACAATCATAAATGCTTGATTGACTTTAAGGTTGAGGTAAGACATTTGGTTAGGTTAAAAGCTCGTAATATGGTTAACATAAGAAAAGGCTAATAAAGCTCACGGGGCTTAACAATATGATAAATAAGATCATTGGGTAGGTTATTTGGCTAATATGGCTCATAAAACAAATAATGTCTATATCATTTCCATATTAAAGAATGTAATAAAAATGTGGTCTCAAATAGAAAATCAAAGAAAAGTCAAGATGTACATGTCACGAAGGTTACACACGAATAAAAGATAACGAGATTGATATGGATGTATTAGTCTAAAAGGATCAAAATCTCACTGACTTATGTCTACTCATTAGTCACTACTCTTCTAAAAAAAACATATATTGACCAATCACAAGAGTAAAAATACATGCCCAAGTTTCCATGTATTTTTCTAGTTAATTATACTCTCTAATTATAACTATAAAATCCTAGAAGCAATAGAAAAAGAGAGTTTGTTTGTTATTAAAATGCAAACCAAAATTAAAAATAAAACAAACTTATAAACACACATATTAAATAACATCCTTACCCTTACACTTAAAACTTTCATTATCCCCAATGTAACATTAAATGTAAGAAACGAATCATTCAATGGAAGACAACAAATGTGAAAATGTAAAGAAAAGGAATAAACTCCCCTTGGGTTGCCTCCCAAGTAGCACCTTTATTTATTGTCTTTAGCTCGACTCTATGTTCTCCTTATCATGTGATAAAATTTTAATCTTCAGCAATTAAAGCTTCTACATTTTCCATTTGAAATTCTCCAGGATAAGGCTTAAGTCAATAACCACCCACATTCAATGGCTTCCTTATTTTCATACTCTTAATCTCTACCGTACCATAGGGAGAGATGTTAGTAATCACAGAAGGATCAATCCAATAAGGATATAATTTATGTGGAAATAATTTATATCTAGAGAAATAAAAAAACACTTTTTGACCAACATTAATTCTGTTCCTCAAGACATTGAAAGATTTAGTCATCTCTTTAGTTGAAATAAGTTCCAATTTGTCTATACACTTTTTCTCACAATCTTCTTATATTGAAAGGTTAATCAAATTAATCACAAAAATAGAATGGCCATTTTAGGCATCCTTATTGACATCAAAACTATTGAAATGAGCAAATTCCCCATCATATTTCATCATTAGGGTACCCTTATGAACATCCATCTTAATTTGGGTTGTGTTGATAAATGGTTTCCCTAGTAAAATAGGTATCAGTTTATACGAAGTTTCATCATTCATATCTACCACATAAAAATCAATAGGAAATACTAAGTCATTTACCCACACTAGAACATCCTTAATCACCCCATCTAGAATTATATGATAACACTGGTTTCATTCAACAGGCCTAAATTTAAAAAAGAATGAATGGAATGAGGCATAACATTAACTGATGCTCCTAAATCTAACTTGGCCTATTTAATTATAATGTTACCAATTTTACAAGGAATGGTAAACATGCCTAGTGTTATAAAGGTTTTTTTAGACACCAAACTTAACCAAAGTCACATATACTCATTTGCACGACAATCTCACTTAGGTCTGTTTAAATAAGACGTTACCTGCCCATGTGATCTTTGACCAACAAAACCTTGTTCTCTAATGCCTCACGACCCTCAAAGTATTTAACTCTCACACTTGAGTGATAATAATACAAAAGTATTAAATAATCACAGGCAATAAAAAACACATAAGATCTACAGTAAAAACTAACCTTTATTTCTTCTCTAGAAGTATACAAAGGAATGCTCTTTCTCAATGTGTTTCCTTCCTCTCTATCTCTCCTCTCCCCTAGGAGCAAGGCTCAAATACGCTATTTATAGGCAACTCAAGCTTTAAAATTCAAAATTATAATTAAACTGAACTAACTAGATCACCTATATCCTTATCAGATTACATCACATTATCCAATAAGATGACAACCCTATATAAATAAAGGTTGGTTTATCTCATAGGATTTATCTACATCACAACTAACAAGATAAGAGATTATATTTATCTTGCAATGATACATCCATATCCATGAGGAACTCTACTATCGTCATATGATCCTCCCACATGGTCTTCATCTTTTAGAGTTGATGTCTATCTGTTTTGATCTTATCTTTCACATCATCCATGATCTCCCCCATATCTTCATCTAAGCCCATAGCCTTCCATAGCATACTGGTCTGGTATAATGCTGACACGACCCACCTTTTGGGCCGTGTTGGCACTAGGGAATGGGTAGGCTTAATGCCACCAAAACCTGTAGTAAGCCCAACTTTTCTATATTCTACTAAAATCCGACATGAACTATTCGTTTATCTGATTAATCCTTGTACCTG
>JAOTBA010000204.1:22142420-22155192 GCA_025629845.1 Erythroxylum squamatum | reverse complement strand
ATTCCAACCAAATTAAAATTATCAAATTAAACCTCAAAAATAATTTAAACCTGCTTAATGCGAGTCGGGGCCCAACAGATACAAAGCTCCTTTAATTGATGAACACAGAGTTAAACTTCTGAATAGCTCTATTTATGAAATAAAAATTTATTGGATGAAAAAATAATGACTTAATCACGTGTGATAGTTGGACAAATAGAAGACATGAGCCTATTATTAATTTTTTGGTTTATTCTACAGTGGGGATAATATTTTTGAAGTCTATTGATGTATCTGGTCTTGTTAGGAATGTTGATACTCTATTTCAAATACTTGATGAATTTGTGAATGAAGTTGGGCCAGAAAATATTGTTCAGTTCATTACTATCAATGATTCAGCTTATAAAGCAATTAGAAGAAGATTACAAAGCAAGTATAATTCTTTTTAATAGATTGCTTATGCATGTTATATTAATCTGATATTGGAAAATATAGGAGATGCTAGGAATTTTCCTATTATTCATGAGACTGGGCATAAAGCAAAAGATGTGACTAAGTTAATATACAATCGTGCAAGGGTCTTGGATTTAATAAGAAAGGATTTCCCCAATGGTAGAAATTTGTGTCGTCATGCTATTACAAGATTTGCAACTAATTTCTTATCACTTCAATGTTTTATTTTGATGAAGAAAAAGTTTGGAAAAATGTTTACAAGTGATTAATGAGTTACATCTCAACATGCTAGGTTTATGATGGATTGGAAGTTTCTAGAATTATACTTGAAGATAATGAATTTTGGTCTTAATGTCAATTTGTCATTCGAGTTTGTGAGCCTTTGGTGAGGGTACTTCATTTGGATAATAGTGATGAGAAGACAACAATGGGTTATTTTTATGATATCATGGAGAGGGCAAAAGAAGCAATTAAGGCCAATATAAAAAATAGGCCTTTCTTGTACACACCTTATCTTGCAATTATCAATGAGAGATGAGAAAGGCAACTTTACCTTTTGTTGTTTGTAGATGGGGGCATTTTTGAATCCTAATGTCTATTTCAGACCAAGTTTTACAAAGAAAGTTGAAATTAATAGGGGAATGCTATTAACGATTATAACAATTGTTGCCCATGAGAAGATGTGAGATCTCTTAAGCTCACAAATGAAGATTTATATGGATGCTTCCGGTGATTTTGGGATGTCAATTGCTATTTGTCAAAGAAACTAACTTAATTTAGGTATATATCTTTTTTACTTTTATTACTTATTAAAAATTAATCATCACTTTATTTTGTTTACAATGCTACTTTTGTTGTCTGACAATTGTAGTGTGGGACCAATTTGGAAGTGATATTCTGGAATTGCAAAGATTTGCAATTCGAATTCTAAGTCAATATATGAGTACAACTTGGTGTAAAAGGAATTGATATATATTTGATTCATCCATTTGAAGAAAAGGAATGGATTGGAGCACAAAAGATTGAACAACTTGGTCTTTCTTCGATACAATTTAAAACTTTGAAAAATGTATGTTATTATCATTTTTAAGTTGGATATAATTTCTTGTAATTTCTTGATAATTTTATTTTTTGTTTACTAGGACTCTTAATAAAATAAATTGTTCTATATATCTAATTTGTCTTGATCATATTGATCTTTTGGCAGATTGAGTTCCTGAGGAATCATGCTTGATAAATAAGACTGACTTGAAAGATAATCTTAGATGGAACAGTATTGAAATGTCATTTGGTGTAATGAATTTAAATAATGGTGATGATGATGCTCCTCTCATTGATGAGGATTTTGCATCAAATAAGAATTGGAGTTAATGTGATTTTAGTAGGTATTTGAATGAATGAAGTTTCAAGTTTTTATTTCTGATCTGCTTTTAATTTCACTTATATTTGATGTATATGTTAAATTCTATATGTGCACTATACAATATAAATATAATTGTAAATGTTTTTGTTTGAAGATTTCACTTCTAGTTCATTGTTTCCTCAGCACAAACTCTTATTGTAAATTGTCATTATTAGAGAGTCATGAATATTTATTATTCTTTTTATTTAGTATTTTAATGTAATTATTATTTATTATATGATGAAATTGTAATATTTTAAATATTTTGTAATAAAAATAAATAGATAATTGTTATTTTAAAAATCTATTATTATGATTTTTTGAGACAAGGATGTAAAATTATAAATTATACAGTATAATGTATTGAGGGACTATTTTACAATTTTTAAAAATTTAGAAACTACTTTATAAATTCAAAAGATTATTTGAAACGGTACCCAGTATTGACTGGTACTGGTACAGTACTGTACCAGAATTAATCTAGTTTATTTATAACATTGATATTCAACGTTAAGAAGTTTGTTGAGTTTAATATTAGTGACGATTAAATTTTTTCATATCTTACCTATTTAGTGGTTTTATACTAATGTTGATTTTTTAATTAGTTTTTTAGACCTAATTAAAATTAATATTTTTAGTTGATTAGTTAATTAGTTATTTAATTAGTTATTTATAGATTAATATTTTTACAAATATATAAAATACTTATTTATAAATAGAATGAGTATATAAATAATAACTAAAATTTTTTACATAATGTATCATAAACTATTAATTATAATAAAATATAAGAAATGAATCATCTTACTTATTATTATTATTAGATAATAAATAAAAATGTGATAAAATATGAAATTTATTATTATATAAAATTAATAAATTGTTACATTAATAAAATATGACAAATAATATTAATTAGTTATTAATAAATAAATTAATATTATCTATTAAATATTAGTATACTATTTAATATAAATAATGATAAGTAAATAAAATACATTAATTTTTAAATTTTTATTAACAACAAAAAAAATCTCAGATATATGTTTATTTTATCAAATCTTTTTAATAAAAAAGTTATTCAAAGTTTTGAACCTCGTACATTTACACGCATCCAAATTATGCAGAAAAGAGGGAAACAAAGTCGCGTGAAAATGAGAGCTTTTCAATCGCCGAAAAGAAAATTGAAAATCGTCACTAGCGAGGCGAGTTAACGTTTTGCCACTAACCAATCCATTATAACGTCATTCTGGAGCAGCAGGTCATGCTGTTCTATTACCCTAAGATGCATCAATCAATTTAACTCCTCCCAAGCCGTCCGATCTACAATCAACCATCGATTTCCTGTATTAATGACAAGGGCTCTATTATATCAGGACACTCATCAGAAGAACTTGAATTCAATTTATCTTCTCATGAGATATTAGGTATGAATCTTTGCTCATGCAATCATTAGCAGTAAACATCAAACCTTCCACTAATCAACCAAAAGAAGAACATCAATTCTTGAAGAACCCTACCTATACCCACCTTAATTAAAAAAACCGCCCTTTTAAATTTAAAAACCTCTCTTTGAATCCAAGTCTCTCTTCTCTTTCAAGATTTTATCCTTTAACAACATGTGATCAGAGACTCACATTTCTTCTCTACTCGTTCAAGTGATTTTGCTTTCGTGGGTTGTTGGCAGATCTTGGATTTATACTCCGGTTAAATATGAGATAAGCGAAGTTGCCAACTTTGGCAAATTAAAGTATCAAAAGTTTCGAACTCTGTATACCATTACTTAGGTTCTCGCGTTAAAATCCTTGGCCTCGAGCTACTTTTTCTCTTTTCTTTTTCTTGCTCTCTCCTTTCAGTTAAATCTTGCTTTTGATTGCTGGATTGATGAGCTGTTCTGGGTCTTTCCTGTTTTCTTCAAAGAGAGTGGTGGGATGATAGTAGTTGCAGCGGAAATGCGTTCTTTTTATTCTCTGCAATTTCTTTGTGCAATCTCTCTTGTTCTGTTTTTGACATGCGATTCCTTTCCCAAAGATGAAGGTATGTATCGCCATTTTAGTCTCAGATCTTGGTTACCTGCTTTATTGGAAAGCTGTTGTGCTGGGAGAAAACGTGGAAAAGCATAGTGTACGAGGATTCTTTATTTTGCAGTTGATGTTGTTTGAGGTTTCATAAGATAGACTCTTCTTCGTCTTCTGCCAAAGACTAATTGAATGCTTTTAGGTTGTTTACTTCGCCTGTTCCAAGATCCATATTTTGTTTAATCATAGTCCATTTATTTATTTATTTTTGGGTTCATTGAAGTTAACTGATCTGAGTTCCTGAGTTCACAGTTTTGTAAATATATTAGATATGGATACTCCGGTGTCCATAAGATCATAATTGAAGTGAATTGCCAGAGAATCCAAACCATTTTACTTATTTAATGTGTGCTGTGGGCAGTTTCGGCACTTACTGCATTCAAGGAGGCTATATATGAAGACCCACTCCTAGTGTTAGCCAATTGGAATGCTCTAGATTCAGATCCTTGTGATTGGCCTGGCATTTCATGCTCCTTTACTCGAGACCATGTCATCAAGATGTATGACATTATGTTTTCCTTTCTAAGTTTACTGAGGATTATGTGTTACTTTCTAGGTACTTTCTGTATGTAGGTTTGAGAAGCCAAGATATATTTAATGGTGTATTGTTTGATGATTGTGTATTCCATTTATCCATGGAGGTTCATTTTGCAGAAATATATCTGGATTATCTTTGAAGGGATTTCTTGCACCAGAATTGGGTCGGATCACACATTTGAAAGAACTGTATGCACCTTTAAGCACTTGAGAACTTCATGCCACAATCCAGATGTACTTATTTATTGAATATTGAATCGAACCCTGTTCTCGTCATTTTGTACTGTGTAGAATCTTGCACGACAATTGTCTGATTGGGACTATACCGAAAGAACTGTGCATGCTGAAGTACCTTGAGGTCCTGGATTTGGGAGTGAACCAATTAACAGGTTCATTTCCTCCAGAGATAGCCAGTCTAACCAGTGTTAAGAAGATGTAAAATATCACCTTTAATGCTGTAAACTAAAGTTGGCTAGAAATGTTAA
The DNA here is from genome assembly GCA_025629845.1 of Erythroxylum squamatum. NCBI lineage: Eukaryota > Viridiplantae > Streptophyta > Magnoliopsida > Malpighiales > Erythroxylaceae > Erythroxylum > Erythroxylum squamatum. The sequence goes on along the minus strand of JAOTBA010000204.1, from coordinate 22,150,258 downwards.
CAGTTTTTCTTACTTCATGAGTTCATGTTATTGTAGAAACCTTCAATCCAATGGGTTGACAGGGAGTTTACCTCCTGAGATTGGCAGTCTGAAGAACCTTCAGGAACTTAGGCTTGATAGAAACAAGCTTCAAGGACATTTTCCTGCTGATAACAATTCAGATTTCATGCCTAAGTTACATGGAATGTAAGTAGAAAGTCCTGCCTACTAGAGTTCTATTGAGCTCCATATTCTCACTTTTTGGTACAATTTGCAAAATATTCTTACGTATGGATTTAAGTGTGTTTAAAAAAATTTTGAGACAATTTAAAGATGTAAAACATATCCATTACCGATTTTTAGTCCATCAATTTTTTATTACAAGTTTTAAGGTGTTCATATTCATAGCAGAAATTTACTAGCCATGCAAATAATTTTTGGGCAAAATTCAGTTTTTGGACATTTACAGAGGAATATCATTACATCTGTCAATTTTACTTTGCTCCTTGAATAGTTTATTGTACGTTGGACATTGGTCACAGTGTTAGCTAGCTGCTTCCAAAGATGCGTCAAAATCCTGGAAATTATTATTTTGTTGTGCATTTTTTTTTCTCTGGTTTTCTTCATCAAGGTTCATTTCTGCTTTAGGTATGCATCCATTGCAAACTTAACTGGCTTGTGCAGAGCATCTCAATTGACAGTGGCTGATTTCTCATACAATTTCTTTGTTGGAATCATACCTAAGTGCTTGGAGTACCTTCCAAGGTTTGTTTTGTCAGCCTTTCTTCCTGGCTCATTTATCTTAAGCGAGCTACTTTCTAACAATTTGTGTCATACAGGACAAGCTTCCAAGGGAACTGTCTTCAACACAAGTATGTTAAGCAGCGTTCTGCAGCAATCTGCTGTATGTGTAGCAAAGCTTTCCTGTCAAACTTTTTTTTTTACTTCAGATGCAGATTAAAATATTCAAAAATCAGAATTCCCCCCTGTATTTGTAACTTCCAAGTTTGTAGCGTCCCTTTTCTGAGTGAATCCGGTTAGAACCCAAGGCATCAAATTGATATTAGAAAATTGAAATTTTCTTAATAATGGAATACATTTTTATTTTATGTGCTGAAACTGCGATCATCTCTATACTGTGTCCTGCATGGAAAGTCTTACTCTGCATTCTGAAAATCTCTCGATCATTGTCCCCACTCCTTAGTGCTTCCTTGGATGTAGCTTTGAAATTCTCTTGCTATTTATGACATTATTGTAAATTTAACGAAGTCTAAAGAAACTTATATTGTTCCATTTGTAGATGGTGCACCGCCTCCCAGGGCCCGACAGACATTGAACTCTAAGCATCAGCCTCTTGGGGATTCATCCAAACCGCATCAAGGAACATCGAAACCCACCTGGCTTTTGGCTCTGGAAATAGTGACAGGAATCATGGTAGGTTCTCTCTTTGTCATTGCTCTTCTGACAGGCCTTCAGAGGTGCAAAAGCAAATCTTCAATCATCATACCTTGGAAGAAATCTATTAGCCAGGAGCATATGACAGTATACATAGGTTGGTTTACCTTTTAGCACCATCTATACATAGGTTGGTTTACCTTTTAGCACCATCTAACTGTACATCAGTACTCTTATCATTGTCTTTATTGGTAAGTTGGTTATTTTCATTTTTGGTTTATTTGCAAACAGATTCTGAAATGTTGAAAGATGTAGTGAGATTCAACAGACAGGAGCTTGAAGTGGCCTGTGAAGACTTCAGCAACATTATTGGCTCTTCTCCTGACCGTTTGGTGTATAAGGGCACCATGAAAAGTGGTCCTGAGATTGCTGTGATCTCCATCTGCATCAAAGAAGAACATTGGACGGGCTATCTTGAGCTGTATTTCCAGAAAGAGGTGACCAAATGCATAACAAATACAAAATCCTTTGTCAAAGAAATTTTCTGAAGATTTATTGTTTTATTGGAATTAGGTGGCAGATTTGGCTAGATTAAGTCATGGAAACACGGGAAAGCTATTGGGTTATTGTAGAGAGAGCTTCCCATTTACAAGGATGTTGGTTTTTGATTATGCCTCAAATGGCACACTTTATGAGCATCTTCACTGTAAGTCAGCTTCTCTTACTAAAAATTTTGTTAGGGTTTCTTAATTGGATCAAAGCGCTGAGTGCTAGTCTAAATATTTGCAGATGGAGAAGGATGCCAGCTATCATGGACACGACGTATGAAAATCATCTTAGGCATTGCTCAGGGACTCAAATATCTTCACCAGGAACTTGATCCCCCTTTTACCTTATCCGAGTTAAATTCTAGTGCTGTATATCTAACGGAAGACTTTTCCCCCAAGGTATACCACAAACCTTGCCTTTCTTTTCAAGAAATATGTATCTTCATTTTAATTAGTTTGAATCAAGGACAATGTTAGCACACCAGAGATGACAATCATATTAGTGTGATGACACTATAGCCATAGGATTGACTTAGCTTTGTTTGTTTAGAAGGTGGTGAGCAAGATCAGTAAAACTTTGATGTTTGCCATCTGGGGAAAGGATCTCTTGAATTTTTTAAATGTGTTTCTGCATCTATTTTTCAAAATGGTCAGTACTGTGCCTTAAAGTCAATATATAGGATGTCTTACCTAATTATTCCGCTAGTTATATTAAAGTTTATGCTATTCACAAGATGGACATCACGGTACATAATTGAGATGCTGTGAGCAAAAAAATTCAATGTTTTGCAGTTGGTAGATTTTGAAAGTTGGAAAAGTATTCTCGAGAGATCAGAAAAGAACTCGTTGTCCATTGGCAGCCAAGGTGCTATTTGTGTACTATCAAACTCCGTGGAGGAACGCCATCTTGATATCCAGGGCAATGTTTATGCATTCGGTATCCTTTTACTGGAGATTATAAGCGGCAGGCAACCATACTGCAAGGACAAAGGGTGCTTGGGGAAATGGGTAAGGAGATCTTTGAAGTATGAAATTTGACAATTTTGTTATCTGGAGTAAATACAAAACATGAAACTGCACAATAATGCAGGCGAAGGAATATCTTGAATTGCCCGAAGCAATGTCTTATATGGTTGATCCAGAGTTGAAGCACTTCAGATATGAGGACCTCGAGGTCATATGCAAAGTGGTAAACCTTTGCATCCACCCAGATGCCACCAAGCGGCCATCAATGGAGGAAGTAAGCTCCATGCTAGAGAACAAAATTGACACTTCCGTGTCTGTTGAGATGAAGGCATCTTCTTTGGCTTGGGCGGAACTTGCACTTGCATCATGATGCAGGTGAGGGATTTAACTAACAGTTTTAACTCAGATACTTTAACCATTGTATTACTCTTCAAAGCCCTCTTCTCTCAATATTTTCTTTCCCACAGTTAAGTTTTATTGGTGGTCCTTGTAAATGACAGAAGTTTGCTCTTGTATACCACTGGATGATGAGTAAAATTGCGACTAAATGACAAATAGTGTTGAAGAATTGAGTCTAGTTTTACTATCATTACTTTATGATTTAAACCTTCTTGCTAGCTTTACTTGATTGATCACAAACTTTCACACCGTTCAGCACTCTGGTTAATACATAATTTTGGGAGGATTTTTATCAGCCAAATTTTCCTTTACTACTATTCTTCAATAAAATGATATTTCTGCACCTCTGTCATTTTGCATTCCTATTCTTTCTGGGGGGTTAGAAAGAACCATCCATCCTACTAACCATCCTTAGAAAAGAGTTCAGAGAATAATCATAGATGCCATCTTGAACTTTATTTATTTGTTCAATCATGTGGTAATTAAGTTTGTGAACAATTTTTGTTTATTTTTAACACCTTATTGTGCATTTCACTTGCTTTTAATTTCAATCACAAGATGCAGATTAATGATTGAACGCATAGTAACTTATTTCATAGGATACCTTTATTTGTATATTTAAAAAAAGTTTAAATTATTTTTCACCATTAACCCATTCAATTACTCAGTTGTCATTTCTTCTACTAATTAGTGAGAACGTATACTTTAAATCACTAATTCTGTTAGTTTAATAGAAAATTATTTATCAATTAAATTATCGACCTATTTCTATATCTACTGAATTTTATTACCAATTCAAACTACAGAGTACAACAATCTTAACCATTTGATTACATAACATTCTCAAGAGTATCGATTGTAATAATTATCAAACTGTACCAACTGGCAAATAAAATTTGTGTTACAGAAGGGACAAATCACTAAAACAAACATTTCAAAACTGCATTCATATGAGCAAATATCCATTGATAAACAAAAAATTAATATTTCACGCTTGAGCTCAACAATGACTCTTTGCTATTATTTCGACGCAACAGAGGGTGTTATAAAGCACTTCCTTAATCTTCCAATTTCTCAAAGAAGCAGAACACAGCTACAATTAACGTTTGGCACGAGAGTAATGATTGTCATTAGGATTTCTTTTCTGACTGAAAACTGCTAGCGCCTTCCTTACCGTCGGTTGAAAAGTTCTTTTGTCGGTGTGGTGGCTGAAGACGTCATCTGAGTAGAAGAAGTCATCTCCCTGAAAGGTATCATTTCTTCTATCAGCATAAATCTTATAAAATTATTGGGAAAAAAATATCGTCTAATAAGGAGGAACTAGAACAAGATCAGTACAAAAAGGATGAAAGTCAACCTGTTTATTTGCTTTCTTCTTTGTCTTAGGGTGCAGGAATTTTTGTGGCAGTTGATCTTCACGTAGAATAGGATTCTTTGCAATAGCATTCCTTCCTCCTTGCGGCAAGGGCAATGAAAACTGCATAAAGCAAATGTTCAGTAACATATAAATAGGAAAGCTTCAGTAGATGGCCAAGCCCCTGATACAATAAAAGGGAATGCACTTTGCAACGAGAATAAACCAGAAACAAGTATTCTATGAAAACGAGTACACAGGCGGATTCAAAACCAAGACACGAAACCAAGTGTAGAAACTTGGACCTTTAACCACATTTCGGTGAGAATTATGCTTACTTTTGTGCCACGCAGAGTGATCCTTGGTCTTCTGGCTTCCATAGTTATCCCATTCTCACCTACTGTGATAGCTACTTTCCTCAGGGTGCCTCCATTTCCACATTCCGGACAGAAAATCCTTCCAATTTCAGCAGTCACAGTATAGCAGGCATGACACCTTAATATCCACCTGCCAAGGAAGCCAATTTAAACATAAGCATTTTAATATATCGTCACTTACCAAGGAGACTATCTCAGGGATATAAAATCCCAAACGTATTTCCTTGGACATTTCATTTTCTTCCATTTCCAATTGTCATGTTTTGATAGTTAAAAGCTGTCTTTTCCAAGTCAGCAAGTCAACATAATAATGCATGCTACATACTAGAAAAACAATTCTGTACCTGTGCAGCTGACGGATTTGCATTCCCCCAGATGCCAAGAGTCTTAAACCAATTTGCAGAAGAACATTCTGCATTGCAAAGTCACTAGTTATACAAGCCACACTAGATTCTGATAAGGATCTCAGCATCCAGCTTTGTTCACTACCAACATCGTCCACATTTGATGCATCAAGACTCTTGTTGGTGTGGCTTGAGATCTCAAAATGATTCACCTCTGAATTTAGACCATCGTCTTCACAAACTTCACCACCAATGGTTGTATTGTGATCAGATGAAGCTAACATCTCAGAAGAATAACTGAAGTCAAGTCTAGCAGAATCCATGTCATCTTCTTCTCCTTGTTCAATGCTTACCTGACTTTCTTCCACCCTCATTTGATCTAGTACAGAAGAGAGTTCTTCACTGCAGCTCTTATCCTCTATCATCTCACTCTCATTCGAGGTCCCATTTACAGAATCTGCTGCTTTAGAACTTTTCGGTAATATATGACCTTGGTCACTAACTTCCTTGACAACATTGTTACACGCACTATTATCAAAATCTTGTTGACTATCTTTCTCAAAGAGAGCCTCATTATGTTCACGTCGAGCTTTTCTTCTAAGATATCTCCTATGTGTACTTCGACTGACAGCAGGTCTCCAATTACCAGCATCATCATCAAACTGTCCCTGAGATGCATCAACTCCAGCTGCAACAATCTTCTTCCCTTCTATATTAATCACCGTCTTCTTGGGCAGATACCTATTGTGTCTTCTAAATCCATGTATGGCATCTTCATGATTCTCTGAATGTGCTTCAACCATGTTCACCATCAAACCATCTGGAGATTGTTCATCTCCAGCAGTAACATTCAATCTTATGTCCTTCAAAGGAACAATTCTTGAACCAGTGTTCATTCCATCTCCTGCTTCACGCTCTAGCGCTTCCCATTCTTCCAAATTAGGAACATTAGAACCCCAACCAGGCATGTCTTTTTCTGGCAACCTCTTTACATTGACTGTGCGGATAGGAGGAGGAGCATCCCTAAGATGTGTGATCCCATGTATCTGTGCCTCCAACGTGTACGTAAGGGCAACTAGTTTAAGATCAACGTCTGAAAGGGTCTGCAAATCACCAGTAGCCCTTGCAAACTTAATAACTGTAGATGAAAATAAACATAGAATCAACATGACCATGAACTTCGAGATAAAACTTTAAATATTGATAATCAAAGCCAAAAAACTTCAAGATGAAAATAGTTCTCCAAGGAGTAACATTACAGGTTAATACACTGTGTTGTGGAAATAAAAAAAAATCGAAAGATAATTTCCAGGAAACATTACCTTCAATGAACAGATAAATATAATCAAACTACAAATAAGACTTGTAAATTTAATAAAACATGATAGACATACAAACAGCTTTCAGAAATTGTAATGAAACTAAATGTCAATGATATTGAAATGAAACACCTTTACAACTCAAAAGTCCAAATCTTTATATTCGTTTTCCAACAGATACCAATGTAAGCTTCCCAAAATAAAAGGTTTGTACAAGGAGCATTAGTTCCGGATACTATTTGAATAAGAACCAACATTGAGAAACAAAATTATCTCCAAAATAAACTTTCATTAATATTAAGGTCGAGAAAACAAGGAACGTGGAATGACTTATACACGGAGTAACATTCACATTAATCGAAAAGCTTGGCAATTAGTGAAAGTAAAAAGTGAATTTGCCTAAACAGGAGACAAACATTTACCAATCGTGCAAGTTTAATGACACATACACACAAATGAAATTTGCAATGAACCTAAATATTATTTAGACTTTAACCAATATGAGCATCTCACAAAGGCAAACAAAGTAAAAGAGTTTCTCGCACTGCCCAAGTAAAAGAAACAGAATCTAACAAATCAACTAAAGAAAGGGGGGAAATTACCTTTGTTGAGAGCTTCAGGGGTGGGTTCCATGGAGTCGATAGTGAAAGGAACAAACGAGAGACGGTGGCGGGAGACAGGGTCTCGAATCTCGTCGAGAACTTCAGGGACGGTAACAAACTTGTCGGCCAAGTGGTGGAGCTTATCGCCGCCATTGATGACGGCGTTGGCGTCGACAACCGCTATGGATATTCCCCCTTTGGACTTGCACCTCGCCACGAAGGCTTGGGTTGTGGAGTACGTCGACGGGGTATGCAGCTTCTCCGGCGACGAAGGGGCCTTCACGACGTTGCTCCAACATGTCCGCTGCGCTGATGAGGCATCCATGGTTAAAGCTGGAGAGAACTGAGAAGTAACAATGACGCGCTAAACCCTAAGCGTGTAAGTAGTTATAAACCAAATTCCGTTTAAGGCAAAAAATTTCTTTTACATTTTGTAATTAAGTTATATCTTAAGTAAATTATAGATAATAATAGTATGAAAACCAAAGTTCTGAATACCGTACCGGACTTGGTACCGGATTGGGCTCTGGAACGGAACTGTACCGGTACCGGTCG
>JAOTBA010000204.1:22119314-22133538 GCA_025629845.1 Erythroxylum squamatum | reverse complement strand
GCAAGAAAGGCAAAATTCTAACACAAAACCATGAATTAACAAAAGATCAACATGCTGAAATTTTTCAAGGAATGGAACAACTTACATTTGAAACTACTCTAACCTTCCCTTTCCTTCATATTCACTCTTCAAACCACCATGTTTAAGCAAAAAGGCAAAATCCCATCTTAGAGATAACAAAATTCACAATCTTTAGAAAACGAAAACATGAAATCAATTCAACATCACCTTACCCATACTTTATCTAACCCATTAGCATCAAAACTCATCTAAATAACCAACAAAATTCAAAAATCCTCTAACCTTTAAGAAACCCACGAAAATCAGTTTTACTTCCACTTTCATAACCCTTCTTCTTTTCTTATTCACTCTCAACTCATTCTAATCACCCTTGGTAAGCATGAAAGACAAAATCCTAGCTATAAATCCACAAAAATTCGAAATTTTCTTACCTTTGGAGATGACCCACGACTTCTCTTCTTGGTTGTTTCGAAACTCCTCTTCTTTTCTTTTGTATTTTCGTATCTCTTCTTACAAGACTTAAGGAAAAACTAACTTGAAAACCTACCTCTTCTTCTCTTCTCCTTCTTCTTCCTTCCTCCTAGCCGAAACTTTCCCTCTCTCTTTTCTTTTGTTATTTTCGTGAGCTTCTCACTCTAAGCTTAACAAACTTTTGTCTTAAACTAAAGAAAACCCAAGCTAAAAAAACGATGAAGTTATCTAACCTTCTCTCACATGGCCGAAACCCATCTTTCTTTTCTTCCTCTTGGTGAGTTTCGTATGCTTCTCTTCTTTTCCTTGATAGTTTCGGTGATGTTCTAGGAATAGCTTAAGAAATAACCCTTTCTCACTTAAAACCCAAAGCTAAAACGACATAGTCCTCCTTTCCCTCTAGCATTTTCGTGAACCTTCTTCTTACAACTCAAGTCTTGTATAAATTTTATTTACTTAACTACTAACCTAAGCTAACTTTCGTGGGCCTCCTTCACTTCATACTTCTTTATGCCTTCTTTCAATTGGTTTCCTTTTCTTCTCATTTAATTGCACATGATATGGGCCCTAGCCCAATGCTTCCATTCTTTCCCTCCTAAACACTTAAAATTTTACCAATTTCCCTCCTAATTTCGTGGGCTTCATGTATTGGTCCTTCCTTCTTCATTTTGGCCCATTTACTTCCTTTACTCTTCATTTATAAGATAAGCCAAAGGGCTAAAAGCCCACTTAACTCACCTTAAGCCTTAAAACCCTATACAACTTCCTCATTTGCTCTTTCAATTCAACTTATGGTTTTAAAGTCTAACACCTTATAAAACAAAAACTCTCATTTAACTAAATTCTTCAATTTAATTTCTAAAATCCACACAATCTCAATCACCTAAATTCATAGGACCCTCAATTCATATAATTCTTTTAATACTAACAATATATCACACGTAATAATTTATCAACAAATCTAATTTCACCAAATCCTTTCATGTAATAATCAAAACCTACACAATTAAAATCCTCAATTTATTCCAACCAAATTAAAATTATCACTTTACACCTCAAAATAAAATTAGACAACTTATTTACCAAAGGAAAAGAATCTGGGCCCAACATCTTCAATTTCTCCTTGTTTGATATTAGCTCTTTCAAAAGTTCCATATGCTTTGGTAGCTGCCTAAGGGCTTCAACAAGAGGTAAGTTATATTGGAGTTGTTTCAATAGATCAAGAAATTTGCCCAACTTTGCATCCATCCAATCTTTCTTCACTTTTGCAGGGTATGGGATGACATGACAGAATTTTATAGTTAAAGTTCACCTTCAGCTTTGATATGACTCTCAATAGTCACCTTCCTCTCTTTTCAGAGCTTTTTCTCACTCATCTGGGTGATTGTCATTAAACGCTCCTTAGGATTTGTTTCGTTGTACTTGGAAAACTCCCCTTTGGTCTTTCAACTACTATCATTGCCAATTGGTTAATTTAAATCTCCAAGTTGTGTATGAAAGCCTCTATCCTCTAATATTTCTCATTAGAATCTTAAGTAATTTTTAACATCATCTCTTCCAAACTAGGCTTCTTAGGTTGAGTGCTTACTGTTGGAATCCGAGTGGAGGGTTATTTCTTGCTTGGAGAAAATTACGGTGATTCCTCCATCCTAGATTGTACATGTTACTATATGGATTATTTTGGGGTCTAGGAGCATTCCCTAAATAGTCCACATGCTCGAGTTGTATTGCTTGACAATCTTGACCTTGATGATCTTGCCACACACCTTACATTGCATAACTTGACCTTATGGAGCCACTGTAAGTTTATTGATCTTTCTGCTTAAGGCTTCCACTTAGCTTACTAACTCTGCCACTACGTCCACTTCATATGCTCCTACTAGCTTATTGATTCGTACTCTAGAAGAGCACCATTGGTAATTGTTCATAGCCATATCTTCAATAAGATCGTGGGCCACTTCTAGTTGTCTTGTTATTAAGCATTCCCCTAGTTGATGCATCAATTGACTGTCTGATGTTCTAAGTTAGCCCTTTATAAAAAATTTGGATCTACATCCAAAGAAGTAGACTATGATGTGGGTATCTTCTCAACATCTCCTTAAACCTCTCTCATATATCATATAAGGATTCAACTCGAGCTTGGGAGTAAAAGGAGATGTCATTCCTCAATTATGCAATCTTAGTTGGTGGAAAATATTTCAATAAAAACTTCTCTGCCACATGTTCCCAAGTTGTTTGTGATGATTATGGCATCAAGTTTAACCATTTTTTGGCCTCCCCCTTAAAGAATAAAGGGAATAACCATAATTTGATGGCATCATCATTAGCTCCATTAATTTTAAAAGTATCTCAAATCTCCAAAAAATTAGATACATATGCGTTTGGTTTTTTGTCTCTAAGTCCATCAAATTGGACTAACTACTGCACCATCTTTATAATACTTAGCTTTATATTGAAATTATTGACACTCACAAACTGTCTCAAGATGCTGGACTCTGCTCTAGTCAAGTCTAGTATAGTGTAATCAAACATGGTCCTCGATTGATCTGCCACGTTGTGCAATTCTTTGGTATCCACTCGACCACCCAAGTCCTCTATTTGACAATCTAACTCAAACTCTTACAGTTACGTCCTAAGAAGGTTTTTGCGTGCTATTCACTCAATTTCTACATCTATGTCAATTAAGCTCTTGGAATTACTTCGGATCATAAACTGACTAAAAGTCAAGATCGACAAAAAGAAAGAAAACTAAACAAATTAATAAAATAAAATAATTTAAAAACAAAAATAAAACAAAGCAATTACAATGGCTAAAGTAATTAAAATTTAGGTATTCCTAATATTACTATCCCCAATATCAGTGCCAAAAACTTGATTGGCCTAGGGTTAAGGTAAGTATTAATTTTACCGCAAGTACACGACGTATCTATAGCTAACACAGACAAATACGAATCGATCCCATAAAGACGATAAGTACTAGTAGTTATCCTTTTATTTAACCTAAGAATAAGATTTTTAGTTTTTAATTAAAAATTAACTAAACAATTAAACTAAATTAAGATTAAACAATTTTGAACTCAGGACAAGTAGAATATAAAGGAAAGTCAACATCAAATAGTAGTGTTTAGGTGATGAATTCACTAAGAATCATTAAATAATTACCCTTTATCGTGCAATTATATAATTTATTAGATTGTGGAAATTTCTATCTTATGTTAATAACTCTCTCAATTATATTAACAATTAATCCATTAGTTGATTAATAGAAATCTTTCTAGTTAAAACCCCTAGGATTGCTTTATTGATTTATGAATTCCGCTATTAGGTTTGACCCTAATCTAAAGGATTTATGTCGGACTATCTCTCCGTTTGCATGCAACTCCTTCCAATTATTATAGATCTATTCATACTAGAAGATTTCTCAATCTCAATCATATGAAATCAAATCATACACTAATATTACGGATATATTGGAATAAGAATAAAATGCATAATTGAAGCGCAATAAATCAATTAATATAATTGCATTGAATAAATGATTAAAACATATTATTATCTTAAACTAGGGTTTAACCCACCTAGACACTAGACACACTGAGTTACTATAGAAAATGAAATCAAAGATAAAAATGAAGAAAAACTAATAAAAAATAAAGAAATCATAATTATAAATTTCTCTCCCTTCTATTGAATCTTCTTGCAAGTTCAGATTTGATGTTGCTATCTACTAGATCTCTCGATATATTATTTGTATTTTCCTTGTCCCTTGATCAAAATCATTGCCTCTCTAGGTGTCTTATGTCTCAAAACTGCCTAATAATTCAATTACTTTTTAATTTGCCTCTGCTTATATCATTTTATATTAAAATTTAGAGTTTTTGGGATATATGTGATTACTTACAAGGTCATGTAGGAGACCATGTATAATTAAAAACACCTAATTTTGCTATTTCATATAGGTGTAAAACTTACACGGGAAACATACACAGTTGTGTATATCAAGATACATGGGCGTGTTACTCCACATGACGAAAACTCAAATTCTTTAATCTTCACATGTTTATAGAGACATACGCAATCACTATACACAGTCGTGTAGGTCTTTAGTTACTTCAAATATTTGTTCCATGCCACAATTTCATTTGAATTCTTCTCTTTTTGGTCCATGAAGGTAAATATAACCTACAAATGTACTTAGAGCAAATTAAGTACCAAACATACAATAAAACTATAAAATATCAAGCAAAACATGTTAAATATATAATCATAGTGAAATATTTATTTATCATGACTCATGGGTGATTGTCGACCATGTAACTACACTGGATCCCCCATCTATGACTGATAGGCTCGCTATTTATCCTATTTTTAATTTTTTCTTAATTAGTTAGATAAAATAACTATGTAAGATAATAATTTAATAGGAAATAGATTGAGGAAATTCAATAAGATTTGCACTATTAGCTTATGTTATATAAGGGATTAGTTCTCCTATTTTATCTGCTTATCCCCCTGTTTATTTATTATTTTCATTGTTTTTACACGTAATGTACATTGAGAATAATGTACAACTTAAGTTTGAGGAAGGGATTTAGTTGACCATACTTATCAATCTTGTTAGGGTTAACTTAATACGGAGCAATTTAAAAAAAAAATTAAATTTGAAAGCATGTTGATTGAGATACTTCACTATAAATGTGATTATTGTTATGATTTGAAGTGTTTAGCTAAATATCCATGAGCATTGATGATTGATTTGAGTTTAATTTGCTTCATTAGTTTGGTGAATATAAATTTGATTTGCATCATAATTATTTTTTTATAATTTGTATATTTGTTAACTTAAATGTCTCATTATTATGCAAGTAAGGAAAAGAAAGAAAAGTGTGTGAATAAGTAAGCATAAAATAATTTCTCTTTACTGGCTTCAACCTAAATTAAAAAATAAATTAAAGAGTGGTGCTAGTAGCCATTTGAAACAATGACCTAGTTAAGTAACAAGGAGTATTCATGACAAGATATTTACTCTCACATCAAAAGGTTATGTGACATTTCAAATAAGTTCTAAATATTCTTGTATAGTTTAAATTTTGTGTTTTGTTTTATTTCAATAAGGGATATAGACATGTTTGAAAGTTGAAATTTTCTTATGTATGCTCATTTTATGTATTAAGTTGAATTTTGTGAATTGAATTGAAGTTTTTTATCATTTGATGTAAGTAGTTAGATGCCTAAGAATTTGTGAACTTTGTAATTGAATAAGTAGTGTAGGATCTTAATCGATATGTTTGAGTTATTTAATGCTTTCCTAGAATTGCCACCTAATTTAGTTAAAAGTAATGAAATTAATTTGCTTGAGGACAAGTAAATGCTTAAATTCAGGAAAATTTGATATATTCTAATAGATTATATTTTTAATATGAATGTTTAAAGCATTTTGTTTAGTTTTTGAGTTTTTTTAATAGGATTTCATACTTAAAATGACATATTTTATTTCTATCCCTCAATAAAGAAGAAGTAATTAAATTTAAGGAAGATTTGAGTCAAGTTTGAGCAAATTTGGTAGATTTTAAGTTGAGGAATCAAAACATAGTACCATCATGGTACTGTGTTGCTCCCATGTCCAATTATGATATATTTTATTTTTGGGAGAGTTATACCTAACTAAGATGGCAATAACACATTCCTATATTATAGTCATGTTTAACAAGGAAGTGTTAAACATGACTATAATTTTAAAGGAGTTTTTAAGATGTGTAGAAACAATAAGACGTAATGGAAAAGTTATTGTGATGAAGAAGAAAATAATCTTGAAGCAAAACAAGAAGATTAGTCAAGATTTATGAAGAATGTTCAAGAGTTAAGCCATGAAAGTTCAAACTTCTTTCTTGTTGATTGTAGATTTTCTTTGTTTTAATATTAACTAATTGGAATATAGATTTAGGTGGGATGAATCATATAATGATTGTGTTTTGAATTGATTTCTTTAGTTTAATGACGATGTTGGTTTCTTAAGAATTATTTGTGCTTATTGTATAGTTGAATTAAAGTAATGATCATAGAACATCCAATGTCAAATTCATATATTGGATTAAAGTAATAGACATAAAATTTCATATTTATAAATTAGGTCATAACATAAATAATAAGGGTTGAACGGGTTACTAAAGATAGAACTACATGATTATTCCAAGTGAGGATGAAAGTTGCCAGAGGAATTCACACATATTGTATTAATGCAATCTTAGAGACTTTTGATGCTAGAGAACTTTTTGTGAAAGATGCTTAAGAATATGGATCGTATATCTTGATGAAGAGACTGTAATTGTAACCTTGAAATTCCTATTGTTCCAAAAATTAGAGTTAATCACGGAACTAGGATAAATTCAAACATACAAAAGTTCTAAAGGGATTCTTATCTAGATCTTATTTATCAATTGATTGTTTATTCTTGATTATTACTTTGTTTTAGTGATCCCAAATTGTTATTTTATTTTTAATTATTTTCACTTAATTATTCACTTATTTAGATTAGATAATAGGAAAATAGTTAGTATTAGTGATTTCATTCCTCGTGAGATCAACACTCAACTCACTTAAACTATATTATAAGAAATGATCTGTGCACTTGCCTTAGTAATTCCTTAGTATTATTTTTTTGTCTTGTTTTATTTATTTTTTATCACAACACGTTCTCTTTTGTTTATTATTAGTTTTCATTATTTGAGTATGAAATAAATTGAGATATAGATCTAGATGAAATGAATCCTAAAGCTATATTTGATTTCTTAATTTAGTAAATATTTAAGATTTATCATAAATTATTCATGTTTATATTGTGTTGAATTAAAATATGCTACCATTTTGATTCTATTTCAGATTTAATCTATATGGATTAAGAAATTATACGTTTAAATAGACTATGACATGAATTATAAAAGTTATATGGAATCCTAAAGATAGGACTATATAAATCTTATGAGTTAGAGTCAAATTTATAATGAAAATTCATAGAACAAGTTAATATGTGTTTAGGGGTTTGGATTAGAAAGTTAATTCAATCAATAAACTTAAGGATATATGCTGAATGACTTGAAAAAAAAAATAGTTGCCACTTTAAATTTTCTACCTGTCTAAGAAATTAGGTTAACCATTTAATCAAGTTAAATCTAAGCATAGAAAGGTTGTAGGGAAATTCTTATATAGATCTTATTGATTGCTTTATTCTTGTTTATTGATTTGGTTTGGTATATTAGATTAGTTTTGGTTAATTTTAACTTTAAAATCAACTGTTCATTTTGTTAAATTAAATAATAAAAAGATATTTAACAGTAGTAATTGTAGTTCTTGCAGGATTAACATTCGTATTCACCTAAATTATGTTATAAGAATGATAGATGCACTTACCTAGTGATCTTTAACATAGTTTTTGATAGGATACATACTATCACAATCAAACTCCTAAATTTTAACTTATGATCTACTTACAAGCAAGTTCTCTCGAATCATCCATGTATGCGTTAATATCATATCTTATCACTAACTTGAGTTATTTCTGCTTAAAGAATATTTAAAGATATTTTACAAAAATAAAATAAACTTCATAAATAAAATTGTATCAATTCATAACAAAAATAATAGTTATAGTTATACTTAACATATAAATAAACTTGCTACACATAATTCTCGCACAAACAAATATGAGTGATGAAACAAAAAGACATCAAATATGAGTGACAAAACAAATGAGATCAGGGTTGAAAGATCTCTAGGTGAAATTTTAATATTCCAATTAAATTTGATATACTGGGATGATCTCCAATCTTCTTCTTTATCAAAGATGTCCACAAAGTTTGGCTTAACAGGGTTTGTTCTCTCTCTTGATGACTAACCCTAGGTTACGAATAGAAGAAAGGGAAAAAGATAACCAAAATTAAGGATTGAACTATGTACCCTTATGTTAAAATTCTAAAAGGGGCATGGGTTTAGACACTTTTACGTCTTAAGTTGTGTATCCTTTTATCAAAATTCTAGATTAGTCTGTGTCTTGAAATTATAGCTTTATGCTTCTCTTCTCTCTGCCACACAACCTTCTTTCAGTATGTGCATCAGACTATGTACCACCCCAGGCTTATTTGAGAGAACATGAGCTAGCAAATTACCTGTTCAACTAAAATTAGTGTTTCTTCATTTTTTTCACTTAAAATCTTCTCTAATTCCTTACAAAGCTCACTCCAAGGCAACATCTTCTCTATTGCCTAGAAACATAGCATAAATGATTAAACCAAGACAATATTAGTACATAAAGCAAAATAAAATACTTGTAAATTAATTGCACATTATATGTATATATAATCACATATAGCTATTGAGTCATATGTAATGACCTTAACCAAGGGCGGAGCCATGTTATAGGGGAGGGGGGCATGGTCCCCCCTTTCAAATATTTTTTTTATAAAAATTACTTATATAATTAAAAATTTTAAAATTACAAATATAAGTGGTCCCCCCTTTAAAATAATATTATATAATTATATTATTTTTTTGCATTTAGATGTTGGCCCCCGCCTCCCCTTAGAGTTGAGTCTGACTTCGTCCCTGACCTTAACAACTATTTTCTCAATCTTTCAACAAAAAATGAGAATATCCCTGACTTAAGATATCAGTTGTAATTTTAGAATTTGTACTTCTAATTTTTGGTTGTTGTTTGCTTAATTAATTTTGTTGGAACTTATAAACTTCTTAATTTCATTATCATTTTAAACTTTAAAGGCCTTTTGATTTCACTTCTTATGATATGATTTTTAAATAAAATAAAAATATATTTGATTGTTAATTTTTAATAATTATATATCAGAAGATGAATTATTTTTAATAAATAATTAATAGTAAATAAATTAATCATATTTATTTAGTTAATAATAAATTATATTATAAAATAGAAACAAAAAATAAAATATTTTTTATACTTTAATTTGCGAGAATAAGAAGAAATTAAAACTAAAAATTAAAAAAAGTAAAATTATTTTTGAATTTAAAAATATAAATACAAAGAAACAGGTCGAAATTTTAGACACGAAAATTCTGCTGTCAACGTTTGTGGCCGAGAACTGTCAGCTACAAGATGAAGATTTTTTTTTGGATTTCACGACATCTTTTAGTACAGTAGGTTCTAATTATGAAAAAAATACCTTTAAGTTATTTATTATTAGGTTAATCCCCACTCAAATCTTGCAAAAAGTAAAACTTTGATCCCAAATTTTAAATAACTGCTTACATAAAAACGGTTCAAACCTCGATCTCACTTTTACCGAAAGAGCTCTTCGCTAGCACAGTTTCTCGCCAACTAAAAGGCAAAGTTACCGTATAGATTCTTTTCGTTCTGTTTTGATTTTACTCAACTACCTTTTTAAGGAGTCGTTGCCAGTATGTTACGTGATCTCTGTGCCAGTATATTTGTATATAGATAGAAAGTGACGGGTTTCTATTTGCTCGCTCTCAGTAACAGGAATGGAGGGTCTGATCAAGGGCTTGTTGGACGTAGCACTTGGCCATGGGGACGATCAACCCGATGAATCACGAAATGAGCGCTCCAGATCCACCTGGGCTCAGGTTACAGTTGCATACATTACTCAAATCACTCACTGTTAATTTCACTACTATTTCGGATTGCATCCAATTGCTTCCGTTTTTTAACCCGACAAAGATGTTTCTAAAATACGTAGGTGGTGTCAGACAAAGATCCCCAAGAGTCTGGCAATTTCCTGACTTCGAACCAATGGGACAATTTGGTGATGCCATTTCTTTCTTTTTCATTGTTGAAATTCGGAATTTGAAGGAGTACTTTATGTTTCAATTGGTTCCTATTCGTGTTTTTGAGAAACAAATGTTCACAGGATGAGAATCCAAAAAGAAATGAGCAGTGGGGGAATGAAAATTTATCAAGGCGACCACCAAAGGTGGTTTCTTTTTTAATATGTATATTCACTAGTTAATTTATTGGAATCATACTACATTTTATTATTTTTTGAAACCTAACTGTTTAAAAAGTCATATCAAATCTTTCCTTTTCTATCTAACGTTATACTCTATGTAAAAGAAATGGTTCTCTTTTAAAAATTCGTGTTGTTCTCTGGAGTGCAAGGATTTGGATGGTGAAGAAAAATATGGAAGGAAGGAAGGTGGCTGGCAACATGAATATAAGGATAATCAAAATCAACGGCATGGAAAGGTTTGGTCAAGCAGTTCATTTCTAATATAAATAAAATGTCCTTTAACAATATTTAGGGAAAGATTTGTAAATTAAAGATAGATATTTTATGATATCTTTATGACATTCTCTTGTAGGAACGAGAAAGTTGTAACGATGGTTGGGAATCTGTGGGCAAAAAGCACCCTAATAAACCAAAAAAGGTATTATCATTATATTCATTGTTATTTTTCCTTTTAATTTTGCTTTGTGGCTTCTCCACCACTTCTAGAATGTAGCCACGATATAATCTACTCATCAACTGCATTGTTGGGTCTAGTGTTCAACTGTATCAGATTCATTTTGTATCTTTTGTTTTTGGGTAGGTTTGTGAAAGAGAACTTAAAGAGAGAGATATGTAAATGCATTAATTATCAATCAGCTTTTGTTGATGATTGTAGCCCTTTTGGTATTGTTGTAGAAAAACGATTATTTGTAGAATTGCTATGAATAAGAGCAATAAAGTGTTAGGTAATCATTTTGAAGAATGCTTCAAATTTTGTTAAAACTAAACCTAGAACATTAGATAAAAGTATTCTGTTAGCAAAATTATTTATAATGACCCGAAAAGATGAATAGTATTCTTATGCATTAAGCATAATAGAGCATTATCAAGAATAGATTTGGATATATATTATTTGTGTTGAAAAGACTTGTCTTAAATTGGTTTTAAAGAAACATGTAAATTCATTCTATGAAACAATGGTTTTGAGGGAGCTGCATTCCAAAATCATGGTTTTAGAAATACTATTTCATGCTGAAATTCGTTATGTTTTTAGCAAGATTGCGTTTGACCTAAAAAATAGTTTTAAAAACAATCACAAACAGACTGCATTGATATTAGGATGCACTGAAATTTGATAGGCTTTTGCTTCTTCATCATATTGGTGAATTCCAAACTTAACTTAATTTTCTCAATTTAATATATAGATTGTTGTTTATTTGAGATTGGGAGGGGAAAGAAGGGCATGAATGTGGCGTTCAACCTACTTTAAAATGCTTATTGACAGGTTCAGATGGATCATTGGCAAACCTATAAAAGACCTCCAAGTGAACAAGAATATTCTGAAGATCTCCAAATTATTGCTAACTTAACAGCTTCAAAGGAGGAGCTTCAAGACCTATCAAAAGCTTGTAATAGGCTATGGGAACTTGACATGAACCGCCTTGTACCTGGCAAGGATTATGAGATTGATGTTGGTGAAGGGAAGAAGGTCTATTGTAAGGAAGATGTAGCTAAAGGAAATCTATTTAGCTGGGTGAGTGAAGATGTATTCAGGAAGCCTACTTTCTCTCGTTTCTGTTCTCTTTTGGATAATTACAACCCCTATGAAGGATATAAAGAAGTTATCACATCTAAGGAGAGGGACGAGCAAGTTGCTTTTGTAGAAGAAATTAGTAGAAGTTCACCTGTTAAATATCTTCACAATTATCTTATATCCAAAGGTATTGTGTCTGAAGATAAACAAGATTTCAAGAGAATTTTGATAAGCCTCTGGTTTGATCTATATAGTCGAGGTGGTACCTCTAGATCGTCTTCTGCATTCGAGCATGTTTTTGTGGGAGAAATCAAGCAAGGTGGGGAAGAAGTTTCAGGATTCCATAATTGGCTCCAGGTGTGTCCTTTCATTATGTGCTTTTCTTCCTCATTTATCTACGTTCTTCTAGTTAAACTTTGTTTTATTTCCATAAGACCAATTCAATTATGTTTTGGTTTTTCAATGCTTCATTTCCCATGCATGAAAAACTTTTTTGATTTGGTTCTTGAAGTGACATATTGAAGATTTGTGAAAGCGATAATCTTATTATCACACTTATGTTAAACGTAAGACTACAGTTAGGTTTATATACAGAAAACCTATATAGTGTATATATATATATTGGAAAATACACTTCTACCCTTAATTATACGTAATAACCCAAACTCCCCCTCAAGTTGGTGCAAAAATATTACTCATGCCCAACTTGCAGACTATGGTATGAAAGGCTCGACTATTGAGTCCTTTTGTGAAAATATCAGCTATGTGTTTTTCCGACGTTACATGAAACAAGCTCAAGACACCATCGGTTAACTTTTCTTTGATAAAATGTCGATTAATTTCGATGTGCTTCGTTCGGTTATGTTGAATAGGATTATGAGCAATACTGATTGCAACTTTGTTATCACACTATAATGATAGCGTGTCTTCTTCAGCCAACTTCAACTCTGCTAGCAACTTCTGCAGCCATAAAAGTTCACAGACACCTTGAGTTATAGCTCTATATTCTTCTTCTACATTTGATCTTCCAACCACACTTTGTTTCTTGCTTCTCCAAGTGACCAAGTTACCTCCCACAATTGTGCAATAACCAGAGGTGGATCTTTTGTCATCTAAAGATCCGGTCCAATCTGCATCTATATAGGCTTAAATTGGAAGATGATCATGTTTTGAGAAAAGAAGACGTTTTCTTGGGGCTGACTTTAAATACTGCAAAATGCGAAAGATAGTCTGATGATGAGGTTATCTAGGATCATGCATAAACTAGCTCACCAAGCTAACTGAATAAGCAATGTCTGGTCTGGTGATATCTATCTTTATCAACTGATTCTTCAATTTCTGCTTGCAACTTATGATTGCTTTCAATGGGTGATTTTGCTAGCTTACATCCCGACAAACTGGTTTCATCCAAAAGATCCAGAATGTATTTCCTCTAAGAAATGAAGATTCGTTTTGTTGATCTTGCAACTTCAATTCCCAAGAAGTATTGTAACTTTCCATGATCTTTCACATTCTCCTCACCCATCCGATAGCCTCAAACTCACCCTTCTCCTACCTTACCATGCTATACTAGTTTACTCACCGAACCTTACCTCACACCATATGGAAATGGAAACTCCCGTTTCTACCCAACCCATTCCCCAAGCTGATTTGGAAATCCTAGCCTTAAATGGAGTAGACTTCCCACCGTTAGGAGTTAGTGTCTAAAGGAAGCAACAAGAATCGGAGAAGGTGAAATCTACATATCCATTGTAAGGGATTTTGGGAACCTAGGCAAACTATGATATGTGGAATCTGATGGGGACAACCGATCCAAGCTCCAAAGATTTCCTATAGCAAGTTGCTAAGAAGTGGAGTACATCTCTTGTGGGTTTTTTTCTAGAGAAGCGGTTAACTTTTCTAATTGTTAGCAAGTGGGCGAATGTTGTATGGAGGAACAAGGGGTTGGTGAATATAATGGTAAACGAAGACGAACTCTTTGTTTTCAAATTCAACACCGAAGAAAATGCACAGAAAGTGCTGGAAATAGGGCCTTGGTGTTAATGCAAAGGATTTTGTGTATGATAAAAACTGTGTATTATTAGAGAAGAGTTTATCTACATATATACACTAGGAGTCCTACCTAGATAAGGAATATACAAAGGAGGAGCTCCTTTAATTTAGGTTTGACTATCTAAATAGGAAAGCATATAAAATACATTAATTACATTAACAAATAAGGTAA
>JAOTBA010000204.1:22046263-22065411 GCA_025629845.1 Erythroxylum squamatum | reverse complement strand
AAACAACTCTAGTTCAACATGATATTTTAACCACCAACGTAAATCACTGTTCATCCTGCACTGTTCACTATTCATCCTGCACTGTTCATCTTCTTCTTCACCACCCATACGAAACAGCAACATTTCTTCACTCTTCTTCCATTTTTCTTTTCACATTTCTTCACTTCAAAACTCATCTAACCATCATTTCCATGCCCAAATACAATTAGAATCAACTTTACACTTCAAAACTTAGAAATCCAAATGCCACATTTTAATTCTCTCTCCACTGTCATCGTTTTCAAACAAATTTTCCAGAATTTTTTTTTATACTCCTCTCTTTGTTTTTCCCAACTTAAACACTTCTAAATACTCCATTATGCTTGTTATACTCACTGAAACTTCTAACTAATTCAGAACAAGTCCTAAACTTCAACATTACTAATCCAAAGTTTTACTTCTCTCTCTCTCTACGGTACCTTTCAAATCTTCATATTTTTCTCCACTGCATTACCTTTCCTCTTTTTTTTTCTATTCTTACACTTCATTTATCTCAACCATATCAAAACCTCACCAACTTCATCTCCCAAAAATCCATGCGTGATCAGTAACAAAAACAAGCATATAATTTCACGTTTGTGTACATTACATTTACAGGGGATGAGTTCATCATGTATTTGTTTCCCTCCATAATTTTGCACTCTTTCTCTACAACTTCGATGATTCGCATAAAACATATTAAATTTTCGTAATATCCTAACCCATAATTCGGGAAATTTCATGTTGTTTTTTCCTTCACATTGAGGAAAATATCTTGTCCAAATGTGGGGAGGTTTGCATTGTTATTGTCATCATGAGTGCAAATTTTGCATGTCATTGTTGGTTTTTGCTTAGGTTGGCATAGTGTGAGCATAAGTGTAAATGTTGTGAATGTGTCAATGGCTATAACTTGATGGAAGTAATTTAGCTTTGAACATAGTCATTGAAGTTTTAAAGACATATTAGCTTATGAAATTTGTGTTCTAAGTATCTTTGGTTAAATATGCATGATTAATTAGGATATGACGACAGTTCGTTCACCTTAGGAAATTTGTTACATATATTTATAATTATAAGTCAATTGAACAAGTAGCATCATTAGTAATGTTTCATAAGGATGATTAGCTAAAAAGAAATGAGGTAGACTATGTAAAATTTCAAAAAAAGAAAAAATAATATGTGTTTTAAGCAAATAACTTTTCTGTTGGCCTTTGAGGTATGAATAAAGCTAGTAGTAGCTAGTTGAGAATGTAATATAGCTTAGTAAGAGAGAATATTCACAAAAAAATGTTTGTCTTTATGTCAAAAGATTAGAATGATATTCCAACCAAGCTAATTAATAAAACCTGACCTAATAGAGTAACCGGGGGACATTCTTGACAAAATGTTTACCTTTGTGTCAAAAGACTAGGTCAATGTTAAAGACAATTAAAAAAGTAGTGTTTTGATAAATAAATTCTACCAACCTTTGAAAATAGCAAGAATTTTCATGAGAAGTTACTTAGTGATAGTTGCAATTTTGGTTGACTACTAATTATCAATGTGTGTATACAAATGCTTCAGGTGAATGATTGTTGTTTGAGGTTAAATTGGTTTCACGAAATTAGAAGCCATTGTATCATTAGTGCATGTGCATGAATGTATGTGTTATTATTTGGTTTTTTGGTTTGTATTTTTTTTTGCTTGAGGACAAACAAAATTTTAAATGTGGAAATGTTGATAGTTATAGTTTATATTATATTTTGGTAGGTGTTTTACAGTGTTTATAGGTGTTGATTAGATGATTATTGCATGTTTAGGCTTAGAATTATGTTAATGTGATTGCTTGTTTATGTTTTAAGTGTTATGTGGTTTAAAGCATGATTTTGGACCTTACTCTTGTGTTCTTGAAGTGTTTTGATGTGTTTGTTAGTGAATGAAACCAGAAGAATCAAGATTGAAGGAAGCTGGAACATGCTTGGGCTAAAAGGCATGGTGAATCGAGTGTCATGGTCATGACAGAAGACTCTTCCCCAACCTTCTGTCATGATCGTGATAGACACTAGCTGGACACAGGAATTTCCATCTGTTTTGATGTTTGGAGGGCATTTTTGGGACAATATGACATGGGTAACCCTAAACTTAACCTTAAGACACTCATTTATTATATATGAACATAAAGAAACCTTAGAACATTGAGGAAAAACAAGGAAGATCAATAAGGAAGCACTAGAAGCATTAGTTGTTTCAACATTTTCCAAACCTATCCAACTCAAGTTTTTTCTTCTTCCTTTGTTTATTTTCTTTATGCTTGATATATAAACTTTGATTGAAGTTGCCATACACGTTTATTGTGTTTTAATTTCATATTAGGATTTGTTCTAGAATTATTTTGTGACTTGATCATTTTTTATTTCAATAAAATCTTACGATGTTATGATATTTGTGGTTGCTTATACTTCGACAATAAATCAAGAGAGTGAATCGAAAGTAATCCGATTATGTTAGGTAGCAAGATTTAGTGACCTAATAAGTCATGCAAATATCAAATTGTTATTCAAACGAAGAGAGATCTTATGTGAAAACACAATTATTCGATAGATCACTTAAGAATTAATTGAAAGCGTTAGGCTCTTTTGTGAATCGAGAGATTGCAAAATCTAGAATTTTGTGATCAATTAGGGTTAAATGATTAGGTCTTGAGAGAGAATAATCAAACCCTTCAAAAATCTATAATCGATGCCCAATTAAATAAATGGTGGTTAAGGGAGCAAAATAATGATAGAACGAATCCTAGGCTTTCATACTTGATCATCCTTGTTTTATTATGGCAACTTAATTCTGAAGTGGTTAAGTGCTCAATTTTATTTGATTGTTTTAATTTGTGGTATTTTATTTTCATTCAATTCATATTTCACAACCTTATACAAAGTTAGGTTCACTTAATTTTATGTATTTCCTTATGGGATTGAAACCTTTAAGACTACAATTTACGATTCGTATACTTGTGGATATTGAGGGTTTTATATTAGATAAAACTTGCTCAACAATAGATAAGGTAAAAAAAAAATCCTATGTTCGGATCCCAAGAAAGCTCTTTGCATGTTCAAAGGCATTAATTGAAATGAACAAAGATCTTCCCCCAATAGTTGGTTCATTGACAACCTCTTCCAATAACTTCTTAGCTCTAAGTAAACTAGCAAATGATATATTAATTAATTTCCTTACTGTAGTATAGAACAATGAATTAGATGAACCCCACGTACCATGTGTTTCCCCTAAGGAAAAAATAGTATAGAACAATCATCTTAATTTCTTCACAATCCTTAGAAAAATTAAATCTTAAGTAAAAACTAAAAAAGTTAAATCAAACGGTCTAAGGAACCCAAATTTGGACACATGCATACCCGATTAAATGACTCCATCATCGTGACAATGAACAGACATGGTTTTTGCAATCAACAACTGCTTTAAAATTACCGATTTTCTTAATCCTGTATGGACCATCAAAACATCACCACCGCCTCCATTTTCATCTTTGTTCTTTAGAAGATTTGAACAAGTTGTACACAACATATAGTATATACAATCACACATTCATCTAATAGCTTCGTCACAAAAAATGAGATATAGAGAATAAAGAAAAATAATTAATTCAAGTGAGACTAAAATCTTTGAAGAAGACGATTAGCCATTCAAGGTAGGCGGTGATTAAAATTAATGAATAGATTTATTATGCATTGATTTTTTCTTTAGCAAGGATGATTATGCTAGATACCTCCCACTAAAGCTCATTTCGAACATCAGAAAAATCTACCATGTCGACATTTTGTGATTAATTTATATCAACAGTTTTATTCTAAAAACACAACAAAAGTAAAAGCACGTCGTAGATATAATTATTTTTCTTAGGTAATTTAGAAACAACACACCCCATTTGTGATCTAGATCATTTGACAAATTCAATCATACTAGTAAAAATGAGAGTAAAAAGGTAATGGTAGAAAAGAAAAGGAAGAATAAATTCTTATTTACCAAGCAAGTACCTTTAATCACCAATATAGAACAATCTATTCAGTATTCAAATGTTGTAAGTTTTAATTTGAGCAAGAAAGCATCCAGTTTATGACAAAAGTTTTCTATTAAAATCTTAATCAAACACAATCTGTTTTTTTTCCTTTTGTTTCATTAGAAATCATCAAGTGAAAATTTAATGAAAATAAAAGAAACAAGTACATGCAAGACCGACATCCAATTTTGGGCTTCGCTATTATCTGCTACATTCAAATGGGTCTGAGATTGGATCATATCATTTTTTAATATGTTATTTCAATGCAAAGAATAAAAAAGAGATATTGTTTGTACACAGTAAAATAGAAACTTGGAATTTGATTTGAATAAAATGCATGAAAGGAAGTCGATTTTGAATAACAAATTTGTCTTTAATTTATTAGTGGTTCCCTTCCATTATGTCAAAAAAAATCACACTTAAGAGGAAAAAAACACAAAAAGAGAGATTTTTTTGGTAGAGAAAGGCAGCAAAACAAATATCAGCAATAGACATATAGTAAATAAAATGAGAATCAAGACCTAAAAATCAAATACATTTGAATTGGAAAATAAGGCATTGCAAAAAAATAAAAACCAAGTAAGCCAAATATCAAGAGAAGGAAAGACTGCCCACAAATATGCCACCAATAACCTAAAATGACTTCTTTTAAAAAATAGTAATCATGAAATGGGGTGGAAATAGCAGAGAATTAACATATCCTCTTATAAGGGCTTATTGCGGTTTCTCTTTATACCATTCTCAAACCTCAAAGATAAGCACAAAAACAACATTATGTAACACATTTTCAGTAGATTGATTCCATAAACTATTTAGTATTACAAGAAAATTGAGCAGTATTTTTCTAATCATTATCGACTCTATGCATTTGCCTACCAATTATATTAATTGGCTTTTATAATGTTACAGAATTTAGTTATTTCACAGTATTATCTAGAAATATGTAAAAGTTCATTATTTGCTAATAAGTTCAACAAACCTAGGATATGATTGTTAGAAATATGTGAAAGTTCATTATTTGCTAATAAGTTCAACAAATCTAGGATATGATTGTGGAAAAGGATTTGATCAGAAGACTCGAGCCCCAAGTCCTCCAATGACTAAGCTGCATTTTCTAGCTAGTAAGTTTGCAAAGCCAAAAGTTAAGAAAGTGGATGGTTAGATAACATTTTCTAACAACATGGTTTAAAACCAAAGTGTACAATCCTATTAGTATATGGGCATGTAGCATGGACATGGGTA
Source organism: Erythroxylum squamatum (assembly GCA_025629845.1). Taxonomy (NCBI): domain Eukaryota; kingdom Viridiplantae; phylum Streptophyta; class Magnoliopsida; order Malpighiales; family Erythroxylaceae; genus Erythroxylum; species Erythroxylum squamatum. The sequence continues at coordinate 22,060,103 of JAOTBA010000204.1, read as the reverse complement.
ACATGGCTTAAATCTTTTAACATTAAGCTCATCTTTCTGAGCCATTCATCCAAAAACACTATAAAACACAAAAATGTCAAGCAATGCAAGCTGTTAATTTGTTCTTTTCTTTTATATTTCCAAAAAAGATATTTAAGGTTTACGATTGGCAACTATAATTGTGGAATAGTGGTGAACAAAAATTGTGATGTCGTCTTCTTGTACAAATAGTGTCAACCATAGTCACCAATTAGAACTTTGCTAACAACTAACTATTAGCTAGTTAAAGTAAAAAGGTTGGAAATATCGACTGTAGAAATCACTGCTTCATTTGTCATCCTGATACCAAAAATTAACAAAAGAGAAAAGAGAAGAAAGAAACGTAAAGGCTAATTCACTGAACAAAGTGAATCAATGAAAGGAGATATTGTTGACTATGGATCGAGAGCGTACCTTTCAGTTTCATGGAGGAAGAGGAAAGAAAAGGGCATAGTCTGAGAGATTAGTGTTTTCGCTTTTAGGGCTTTTTTTTAATTGCCTTTTCTCATTCTTGTTTCCCTCCTAATTTTTGGTGATGACCTTTAGTGACGTCACCAAAAGGTTTACATTTGGTGATAAGGATCATCCTACCAAAAGTCGACCATCCTTTTGCGACAATTTTGGAAGGATCATCCTCAGTGACCCTGGTGATGATTCTCAAAATCTTCGCCACAGATTGACCTATAAAAAAGCATAACCTTATCAAATCTAAATGCACCAAAAATTTAATTGTAATTATGCTTTGAATATAACGAGAATTACAAACTTCATGTTAAGCCTACTTGAAAATTTTGTAACATTATATAAAATTATCAAATCATATATTTTAAATTAGAAAAATAAAAAGTTTAAATCTATCTAATATTAATTAATTTTGAGTTTATAGTTTTATAAATTTTTTTAAATGAGATTTTTTAGATAAATTTATTTTTAGACTTAGAATTATTGTAAATATATTAACTTACATTTAAAATTTTGCTATATACTTTTAGACGAAAGTTGATCCTTTAGCGATGTTTTCAAAAAACCATTACCAAAGGGTCAACATTTTGCAACGATTTTCAAAATCGACGCCAAAAACTAACTTCAACAAAAATATAACCTTTTTAAATATAGATGCACCAAAAATTCAATTGTCATTATGCTTTGAATATAATGATAATTACGAATGTCATGTTAAATTTATTTGAAAATTTTTTGACATTATATAAAATTGTCAAATTATAAATTTTTAAAATAAAAAATAAAAAGTTTAAATTTATATAATATTAATTAAATTTGAATTTAATGTTTTACAAATTTTTGAAATGAAACTGTTGTTAGATAAATTTATTTTTAGACTTAGAATCATTATAAATAATATTAACTTATATTTAAAATTTTACAATATATTTTTAGTAATAATTTTGAAAAACGTAGCTAACGATTTTAGCAAATGTACCCAAAGGTAAACCTTTAGCTATGTTTTTTTTTTTCTACTGACTTTGAAATCGTAGCCAAAAGCCAAAGGTTGACCTTTAGTTAAAATTTTAAAATGGTAGCAAAAAAAATGTAACTAAAGCCTACTTTGTTGGGGTGCATATTTTTTAAATTTTCTTTAACTCAACCTAAATGAGTTTGTGCTTAAGCTGCAAGCTTCTATTCAATCAAGTTTGGATTGTTCTTAAGCTTAATCAACCTAGAGCAATAAGTTCCAAGCCTAATCAGGTCTAATATTGAAACTTTTCGACCTATAGTCTGAATTTATCCTAACCTATTATCATCTCTATATGTAACCTAAATTTAGAATAAAAAAATTTTTGGTTCTTGGAAATGACAAATTCCAAAGTTGGGCTTAGCCTTATTTGATTGCCGTATCATTTTAAAAATTATTTTAATTCATGACATTAGCCACTTTGAGTGCTACATATTAACAGTAATGAAGGGTTTACCACTAAATCATCACTCCCGTCTAAATTAACTAATGGAGGCATTAACATAAGGAAATTAAAAAAAAAAGTAAAGTATTAATTCAATGATGTTTTAATGCTTTTAATCAAACAAATTAAAGTGACAAAGGTCAAGAACTAATAGAATTGTTTACTCTTTTTATTTTTGAAAATTTACGTTATTAACTTTTAAAATGACAGAATCATTAGTAAGTACTTATTAATAACTAAAAAATTTGCTATGTTAAACTAGAAAAAGTGCATATTAAATAATTAATAAAAAGGTACAACTCTAACATTTTATATAAAACTTAAAGAAGCCTTTAACATTAGTTATAAAGTCACAAATTGCACAATTAAAACCTTAAAAAAGAATTTTTTTCAAACAGGTTGAATCTTGAACTTAGCTAATATGACATGGAAATAAATACATTAGAACCATAAAAAGTTGATATAGTCTACTAAATTAAGAAAATAAGATAATTTAATAATTCTATAACATTACAATAATTATATATATCTTGTATTGACCTAGAGCCCCAACTTTCTTTTAGTCCTTAATTCCCTACTTATAGAAAAACCGTAACCCACAAAATGGTAGTTTACTTTAGCAAATTAAGATTGTGTTAGGAGAGTGAAGGCACTTTTTCTCGAATTAAAGAAAAAAATATTGAACTTAACAAGAAACTCAAAGTAATAACGGAGTCAACTTATGTTCGGTGGTATTCTAATAATAACAATAAAGTTATGTTCCATGTTTATATGATGTAAATGTTTCAATAGTGACATCTTAACATGATAGAAATATAAGGAGGAGGTTTATAGGTATCCAAATTACTCTATTAGCAAAATAATTAAAATGTTCTATTTTATTAAAATACAGTAGGGAAATCACTTTTAATTTTGATTTAATATTGCTTTGATATTTATTACAAGTTGGGAGTTACAACTTTTTTGGCTTAGTATGATGATTTATTCACTAGGGTTGTTTATGTGATATAAAGTTTAAGAAGAGAAAATGTTAACTTAAAACATAAATTAATAATGAGTAAGAAGGCAATTAAAGTTAGAGTAATAAAAAATAGTAAATATATGAAGAAGATTTTAAAAAGAATAAGGATGAAAAATCATACAAGGAGAAATGATATTAAAGGGATATGGAAGAAGATGGAGTTATAGGTTCAATTTGTGCTAAATAAGAACAAGAAGTTGAAGAAGCTATTAATGACTTACTTGCTAGCAATTTCCCTTTTTGGTTTTTGCTATTTTTCATTTAATTCTCATACTTCATGGCCATACATTTAAGCACATGTAAGAGTTGTTAATATATAAACGTACTTATAAATTTAGTTTAATTAATAATATTGTCTAAATAAATACAAAACTTTCATAAATAATTAATTATTGATTTTAAAATTAAAACTCTAATACTAACTAATGTGAACCCACAAATATAAATCCGTTAAACTTACAAATAAAGTTGATAGACTTGTACAAAAAAGCTAAAACTAGTACAAAGAGGACTTGTTATAAGGATTTTTAAAAATATAGAACCAAAGCTTAAGGAATTAAAATCCATAAACAAAAGTTTTGTAATAAGCTCAAAAGCTCAATGAAGAATAATGATAGAAAAAACCTAAAATTTTCAATATTAATGAAAAGAAAAAAATATATATTTTTTGTTCTTCAACTAAACAATGTTTCGTATTCCAATTATGTAACTATTAAATATTTTAGTTTATTCCTTTATCTACTATAACTTTCTTTAATATCCTTAACTAAAATCATTTATAAAAATAATTGAATCCAAGCTAGACATACAATTAGAAATGATGTGTTTATCAAACTCGGGCTTCATGTAGAATTATTATAAAAAAATTAATAGAATTTTAAACAACAATAACAATGATGATGACCACGATGACGATGACGGTGATAATCTAATAAAAAGTCCTACTAAACACGGGATCTAGGGAGGTCTAATGTAAGCAGCCTTAACCTTAATAAAAGTCTAAATATAGAGTAATTAATAAAATTACGGATTGAATTAGGTTTAATAGATGGCAGGGAAAAAAGAACTATCATAAAGTTAAAGGATAAAATTAGGGGTGAGCATTATTCGGGCCGGCCCGATTACCCGGCCCGTCCCGAATTAATTCGGGTAAGGAAATTCTAAAGTTCGGGTAATTCGGGCTGGCCCGGGTGTTACCCGAATTATTTTCGAGCCGGGACGGGTAAGGGAAAAAAATTTGGGCCGACCCGATTACCCGAATTAGGTTTAAAAAAATTGTGAAATAGGGTAATTAGGGTAATTCGGGTAAATCGGGCCGGGATAATTCGGGTAATTCGGATAAATCGGGCCAGGTAAATAGGTCATTCGGGTAAATCGGGTCGGGTAAGTTTAGGTAATTGAAAGTTCGAGTTTGGGCCGGGTAAAGCAAAAAAAATTTCGAATAATTCGGGCCGGGCCCAAACAGTAAAAATCCGGCCCGAATTACCCGAATGCTCACCCCTATCGAGTACGTCTATGCATGGAGATTTATTTAGAACTAGATAGCTTAGGATAGCTTAAAGTGGGTACACTTCTCTTTCTCCTTCCGTTCTTCTTCATCTACTTACTCTTTAGATTTCTCTTCCACCTCTTATGCTGGTTCTCTTGGGGTAACCAGAGCTTGCAAGGGGCACTACACACCTTTCCCGCCAACCTTCCTTTCCTATTTACACCGCTACCTTTTTAGTCTTTCATATCTGTCAAAGCTATTTCTTTCTATTTATGGCTTTGGCTTATGAAAATACAGACTTTGCCTGACAATGGGAAGGATGAATTCCCAACTTCAACCCGCATCCTTCCTGAACTTTAAACACACCAAGCCCCTCTAGACACCAACTCCATCAAGCCACCAGCATCGTTGAACCCCCAAAAAAGCTGGAAGAAAGTAGTCGAGGATAACCAAGGTATAAGTCTCAACTTCAATGCGACTTATATTATATTTATAGGCCTTGTTGTAGCTCCTAAGAAAAGAAATCAGACAAGTTAGAGCTCAGAAAAGTTAAAACTAGGGTATGCTCTTGTCAAAGATGCTCTCGAGTACGTCCATGCATGGAGATTCATTTAGAACTGGATAGCTTAGGATAGCATAAAGTGGGTATAACACTTCTCTTTCTCCTTCCCTTCTTCTTCATCTGCTTAGATTTCTCATCTACCACTTATGTTGGTTCTCTTGGGGTAACCAGAGCTTGCAAGGGGCACTATACACCCTTTCCCGCCAACCTTCCTTTCCTATTTACACCAACAACCTTTTTAGTCTTTCATACCTGTCAAAGCTATTTCTTTCTATTTATGGCTTCGGCTTATGAAAATATAGACTTTGCCTGACAATGGGAAGGGTGAATTCCCAACTTCAACCCGCATCCTTCCTGCACTTTAAACAAACCAAGCCCACTAGACACCAACTCCATCAAGCCACTAGCCCAAAAAAGATGGAAGAAAGTAGTCGAGGATAACCAAGGTATAAGTCTCAACTTCAATCCCCCCCAAGGTAATAGATGAGAAACTCATAATATGTCCAGAAATTGAAGTACTAGAACAGGGAGCATGTAGCTAGGAAGCTAACCTAGTCGCGCTCCGCCCCTTCTAAGTATTCATATATGGGCTCATCAAGTTTGGCACAACAAAGGTTTGGAAAATGTGCTTTTAATTGAGGAAAATCTCATTTTATTCACGTTCACTTCAACGTCTCAAGCTCACAAAATATTAGAGGAAAGTCCTTGGCATGTTGAGATTCAACTTTTATTTTTGCAGAATTGACAAACTAGTTTGAAGCTAGAATCTGTCAAATTTCAGAACATTCCTCTATTGATTAATTTCCATAATGTACTCCTGGAATATTAGATTATACAAGGATTGAATACCCTTGCTAGTTTCATAAGAAAACCCCTCTATTAATGAACTACTGCTAAGAAAAAGAGAGTGAGTTATGCTCGTATATGTGTAAGTGTGGAACTCAACCAAGGAACTTCCAACAAAAATGTTAAGTGTGGAACTCAACCAAAGAACTTCCAACAAAAATACCTATTATGATATTAGAAGTAAGCCAGCTATACGAGGTTAGTCTAGCTATCTCCTATCAATAGAAGTCACTTCCAAAACATCACGGAAAAGTTTGGGGAATGAATTAAGTGAAGAAATGGTTAACACCAACACTGAGGCAATTGCAAATGTTAAGGACTTTAACAGAAGTGTTGAGTCCTAATAATATAGTTGTTGTTGTTACTCCAGACATAAAAATAGTATCCTCCCTTGATAATTTACATCCATCATCTGCAGATCCCACAATTGAGCTCTCTCCTTTAATTGAAAAAACCAAAACAGATTCTTGTAGCGAGAATAACAGACTCGATTCTTCACCAATCATTCATACCAGTACAGAAACTCCTATAACAGACAATCAATCACCATGCAACCAAGCCAGAAAAGATGCTGACATTGGTCATGAGGAATTGAACATGCCATTTCAAAGAGCGGAGAAGAGATCACAGAGGAGCAAGAGTAAAGGCTCCACAAACAAACACTCTTTGTCGATCATATAGTATGGAATGTCAAGAGGATTAAACTGCCCTACAAATCAAGCTGCTTTAAGGGATTTTTCAGCATTATAAAGATCAATATTAGAGCACCAAACAATTACTCATAAGACAAGAAGTGCCCAGAAAAGTATATACATCAACTGGCACACCTCATAACATACCACGTTCATGCATGCATTTTAGCCGATATTCCAATTAGCCCAGGAGAAGTACAAAATAAACAAATAAATACCAGGATGGTATAACAGATTTTATGTACAAGTTTATGGAAATTCTAACTTATATACAAACAGAGAACAATTATACAGTTGCACATGCAGGTTTTACAACTTTCTGGTAAGCAGTCCCCAAACACATTGTTTACTAGGTATTGTATGTCGAAGGACTGCAGCATCCAAAGCCTAGGTGAATAAGAAAATTAGCACCCCCACATTAGCTGAGAAATTTTTTTAGTTCCAGTGTGTTTTGCCTGGATTTTCTTCTCCTCCTCCACTTTCATTTATCTGTAAACTTCCCTTCTGATTTTTTTGCAATATGGAGATTGCTTGTTGACCTTCGGGGTATAGAAACCAAGGACGTAAAGAAGAATGCCAATGCCATGGTACTATATAATTCGTAAAAAAAAGTGTTTTTATAATTCAACATCAACAACATAGCAGAATCATCCGTTAAGGCGGAACATTGAAGATCCAAAGATTCAGCAGAACAGGTCAGACTCTGTAAAAGGATACATAACCAAAATACCGCCTGCAGATGACATTTATGAAATGAGAAGTGTGAGCATGCAGTGAAAACTTAGAAGACAAATCCCGCCAGCATCTCACAAATGAGCATACTTATGAAAATGTTTGCAAGAAGAAATAAAGAATAACAGCTTAAGGGTTCGCCATCCAAGAAGCTCCTTCAGAAATAAAGCACACAACATGATCACACTAACCAAGAAGCAAACAAGACACCAAAAACAGAAGCATGTAATAATCATACAAAACCAAGTGCTGGAAGGGAAATACTGTAAAAACAAAATCAACAAAACGCTGAATAGGATTGTAAGAAAGCTGTCTTAGACTGGGTACATTGAAATAATAACTTTCAGAGACTAGCATAGAACAAATGAATGACCTTTTATCAGCAGACTTCCTAGACCAATTGCAAATCAAATAGTCTACACATGAAAATTTTACTAATCATAACTATATCAAAAACTGAGTAAAAATGTTGCATCCTCTATGAATTTTACATGCTTACTACCCTTTCAAGTGGAGGAACCTTCCATAAATTTACAAAATGTCGCATAATATCATGCATACCATTCACATGCACACATCCAACTGCAATAAAAGCCAGTGCACTTCATTGCAGCAACTTCCAAGAAAAGAATGAGTACCTCTCTAAAAGAAAAGTTTTTTAATACTTTTAAGTCCATAAGGAAGTCATTACAAATAGATAACTCATATAATTGTCAGTATATCCTGTTACGCCATACTATAAAACAGTGCAGGCGTTTGCATGAGATATCTTTTCCTCAACTTAGAAAAGCCTCTGACAAATAAACTTGATTAACTAAACTAAAGTTATGGTCTAATTATTTGGCACTGAAACGAGGAAACGAGGTCTCTGATGCAGGAGAGAATGAACCGAAACAATGTCCACCCAAGTCACAGCTTATGAAGATTCCAATGCCTGTAAATTCTCAAAAAATATATATATATATATATAGTCTAGTGCCAGTACCAGAAATAAATACACAAAAATTGGAAGACCAAACAAAATAATATTCTTTTTAGATGTAAGCAACTTTTTCAGATCTCACCAAAAATAATAGATATCACATACATGACTCTAAATCCTATGGCTGACATACTTCAAGTTTGGTAATAATTCCAGAAATGAAAGTTAATATTCCAGCAACCTAATATCAGTCATGTTTCCTAATTTTATGAGTTTTACTTCTTCTATTTGTCCTACATCAACCAACATCTACTCCGAAATAAAAAATGAAATGCTCATAGAAAAATATATATTTGATAGGCAATAATTTTGCAAGGAACAAAGCTAAAATATTTCTTGCATCCCAGTTAAATGAAAACCTAATGACCAAACGAGGCCCAAACCCTATAGGAAAATGTCAAATAAAGATCAATTCCTTTGTCCCCTATTTGACAATGCAAAGTGGGTCAAAAACGAAAAAGAGCTATTCCCACTACTAATGACTGGAATATACAATAAAATGATAAAAGCCACATTGCTTAAGATAATTTGAAAGTAATTAGTTAACAAGATAGTACATCACCTTAGTGTATCATGTCCTTAAATGTTGGGCCATGCCATATTACTCATAACATATCCTCAAGCACTTTAGTTGCAAATTGCAAGCTTCCCTGTCCATTCACTTGCCACCCCATAATCAAGGCTAAGCTCTGTTAAAGGTGGTATATTCTCCATTGCAAAAAGCATAAGGTGAGGGAACATCAAATTATTGTGATCATACAACACGTACTGAACTAGTACATTAGGATTTGAAGACTGACTGATATAGCATGCAACATTTCTCATTCTTGACACATCTATTGCAAAATCCAAAGGTGGAACTAAGGGATATGATGGGCACTGATACTCTGGATAGATTTGAGATAAATCACCCCATTCCATCCATCTATTTGAGAATCGACTAGGATAAATCAGACTGTCACCATTCATTGCAAATACCGCTGCTTGATCTCTTGTGAGAACCACCCCTGCATACTCGCATATAAATGCACCAGCATGTATCAAATCCAATGACCTCACTCCCCATCCTGTTTCTCTTGACCTAAACACTTCCATCCTATTTCTTAACCCCCTTTGACTAACTCTATTTCGACATTTTGGTGGACACTTGCAATAGATCCCACATTCAAATACTAGTGGCTTCCCCCTCAATAGAAATCCATTTTGATCATAAGCAAACTCCCCTCCATTCTTCTTTGCACAAAGACAGCCATCAATACAACCTGATTCACAGTCACATCCACTCCCACTAACCCCAACGCCATATACTTGGGGTGGGAACACAGTTCTTGCAAGATAGTCATAACAAACAGGGTCACGTTCACTATCAATATCGTTATATAACAAAACTGGCACATTCTCCTTCTTATTTGATATATCAAGACTAAGATATCCCCGAGGCCTCACAGCAAACGGCTTAGTCCTCAAACTCTCTGCAAACCTCAAAACCAAACTACCCATCTCCGGCTGCCCTTCCATCCTCATCAACTTATACTTATACACACCAAACCCAGATTTTCCGACATCAAACCAACAATCCACAATCTTGTACAGCCCATCATACACATAAATCTTACTACTCACAGTACCCTCATACTTAAACCCTCTAATCACTCTCACCTCAAGCCCGTGATGCATACTCCTCTCCAATGCCAAATTCCCTCCTTCCAGCTTCTGATGCATACACTGCCTCGAAAATTTGTCCTGTCCACCATGACCAGTATAGATTATAATATCACCTCCATCCTCATCATCTTCGTAACCCCCTGAAACAATTATACTAGTCGCAATAGGCTCCCCATTAGAGCTCTGACTCGCGGGAAGATAATCAATTCCCGCTTGAACTTGTCCATGTAGTCCAACAACGCACAATTCAATCCGAAAAAAGAAAAGATCCCCAACATGAATACCTGGGATTGACCCAACAATCCGCTTATCGCGGTTCATCCAGAGGTCACGGTCACGCATAACAGCGGCCGCCCGCAGATCCCCACGTGCACGGCGTCCAAGTATCTCGCCGCGGCGTTTCTCTTCCTCCAAAACCGACAAAATGCGGAGTGCATCATAGATCTTCCGAGTCCGGCGTACCACATCACGGAAGTAGCGATGGTCCTCGACTCCGAGGTCGCTGACACGAACAAGCTCCGCCGAACGTTGGCGGTAGCGCTTGCGAGGCTGCGAAACGACCATGGAGGACACGCCACTGTTTTCGGGGACAGGAACAATGGCGCGAGAATCAGGGTCGAGGACTGAAAAGTCTCCGTATTGCTCTTGAAGGCGTTTGGCAAACGCTGTGCGGAAGAGATCGGTGATACGATAGTATTCCGAGAAGACATTGCCTTCGTCTGATGAGAAGTGAGACGGAGGGGTATTTGTCGGATTAGAGAAGATATCACGAGTAGAATCGGAAAACAGCAAGTCCTGTGGCTCTTGGAGTAGATGAATATCTGGGCTGTCAAGTGGCTCCAGTTTAGGCTCCAATTTGGGCACTCGAACCAACTCGGGATCTCCGCCACCGGCAACTGCGTCGGTTGTGGCTGTGAGTGGAGATTTTGATGGTGGAGAAAGATTGAGGTCCATTTCTTTGTCCATTTGTATGGAAATAGGAATTAAGAGATTAAGATTTATAGAACAAACGGGAATGAGTAGCAGCTTCAAGGTGCTCGCATGGCAGAATCTGGTTCATGGAAGTCAAAAAATATCTATATAATGTATGCTCTGTCCCGCGCGTGAACAATTGGCAATTTTTCTTCTCTTTTAGAAATTAAAGAATGTATTATTAGGCAATCGCTAAAAGATACAAGAAGCTAATAGCTACAAGTACAATATTAACCAAGTATAAAGATAAAACTGAAATGCTTGAGCTAGTCTGTGGTTAGGATAGTCCTTCAGAGCAGCCAACTAGAAGCCATTTCCGGTGAACTGTTAAGAATTTTATATCTCGCGTATACATTGGATATTCAATAGTTAGAATTTTTTATTTGCTGTGATTGACATCTGAACATTTTGAAGTTTCTTTGCCATCAAATGTACACAGTTGAGCCAAACGCGAGTTTGAACGTACCGTTACACTATTTCCCTCGGTGGTGTGGCTTACCAGCCCATTGAAGAACTTTTGACCCGCTTGATACATTGCAAAAATGAATGGATAACTGAAAATGAGTGCTCCCATGTTTGCTACGAAGGAAATTAGTTTATGATATAAATAGTTAAAGTCAAAAATGGAAACAAATGATTGCTTTCTTTCCAAGAGTTGTGACTTGTAGTGAATAGACGTGACTGTTTTGAAGGGTGCTTTCTTTTCAAGAGTTGTGGCTTGTAGTGAACAGACGTGACGATCCTGCATAGTTGCTTTCTTTCTAAGAGTTGTGACTTGTAGTGAATAAACGTGACTATTCTGAAGGGTTGTTTCTTTTTCAAGAGATGTGATTTGTAGTGAACAGACGTGACTCTTCTGAAGGGTTGCTTCTTTTCCAAAAATTGTGACTAGTAGTGACTAGACATGACTGTTATGAAAACTCTATATATACATAAGTTTCAGTCAAGATTAAAAATATTTTTGTTTTTAACAATTTTTACCAATATAAACTCTACATTCATAATTCTTGAAAAACATTCATACTTGAAAAATCGAGGGGGTAGTCATTTCGTAAACTTTCCAATTTTATTGCAGACGTATCTAGCACAAATAAAAACAAAAAAATAAAAACGAAATAATAAAAGCACCAAAAATTTGGTAATGTAGTTTGGCACACCTTGCCCACGTCTGCGGAGCCCTCACCCAGCTTAATAACTTTCACCAAAGTATGATAGGTTTATCCTAGGCTTTACTGAGCCGATACCACTCAATTCTTGACACTATCTCTCAACCTCAGTTTTCGTGAAGGAATTTCATATCCAATAACACAACCGACTCGTGTTAACTTCGTCAAAGAATTTTTCTAACTACTTTCACTCAAACAATAATTAATAAAAAAAATAACTCAAGTATTTAATCAACTAAGAACTGAACGACAATATACTTGAGATAAAAGAAAGACTTCCCTATGATTTTATTTTCTCGAAATAGTCCTTCAATTGAAACGATCCATCCCAACTTCAACTGCTTCAATTAAACCATATGGAAGTCTAGACATTGGATGGAGACCCACGGTGTTTTCTCACAAAAACATAGCACAACCCAGATGAAGAAGACTAAAAAAATAACAAGCTAACCCATAGTATTTGCAATCCCCGAAGACATATAGGTGCAGCTGTGTTTTTCAAATCAATAACGCACACCCACTAACGTCATAGTTAACACTCACTGCACACTTGATAATACACTCACTGCACCGTTACTCCACTCCCCCAACACCAGATTTTCTTCAGTTATATATCCAGATATGCACGTTTCCGCACTGTGTTTCAATAATAAATATATGCACACTACATGGTGGTTGTTTAACTATCTTAAAAAGCATTCCTTCTAACGTAGTATCTTGTTCTTTGACAATTAACTCACGTCACTGCTATGCCACCCACTCATATGGACTCAATCCATACCTATGACACAACATATATCACTTTTTTAATTCAATTAACTCCACTCTTTTTGGTTGATGCCAACACACCACATCTACTTCGTTGCCGCAAACTCACATTAAAGATGGACTTATACCGTAGGTTCTAGAAGTCCACAAATCCCTCACATAATAGGAGTCCCACTACAACCATGCAACCACCACTTGTCTTTCTTTCTTTTCTTATCCGAAATCCACAAAATCCACACAAAATACAATTCAATTACCAACATGATAATATGCTTCAATCCATGATAGGATTCTTTTTCAACTAGAAGATTATCCATCTACCTTTTGAATCCAAGTCATCATCCAACTAATATCTTATATGTCCAATTAATAAATAATGCCAATTATATATATATAACATATATCCTAACAATCTCCCCCTTTTTGGCATTGTTTGTCACAAATATGAAACTCTACCTAAATAACATAATTGGACGTATAAGTATCAAATTCACAATTCATATGACAAATACTCCCCCTTAATCAAATATTAAGTGTAACATCCCGTTTTTATACTAAGGTTTAGAACCCAAAAATTCGGTATTTGTGAGAATAAAGAAAGATTTAGAAAATTGCATTTCTTGCTCATGTATAATATAGTATGCTCACACGTGAATAGTAGTTCTTGCACATGAAAATAATTGTTCATGCACTCATTTGACATTTTTCGGGTGTAAATGGTTTTTTTAATGTGAATATGATGCGAATTATGATTTTGTGTCTTAAAATTGAATGGGAATGTATAAGTAGTGAATTAGAATTTTTGGTGAAAATTTGAGAATTTTCTTAAATTTAAAGGTATTTTTGGGCTTGGAAAAATACCAAGTGGCAGAACAATTGATGAATAGTAGTAGAAATAAGGGTCAAATGGCAATGGAAATTTTTATAAATAACTTTGGGATTTAATGACTTATGTCATTGAAAATTGGGAGACAATTGGAGTAGAAATTGGAGACAAAATGGACTAGT
>JAOTBA010000204.1:22023149-22033821 GCA_025629845.1 Erythroxylum squamatum | reverse complement strand
CTTCGACTCCGACTCGTATTTATAGCCTTCGTCTTCAACTACTTCTTGATAACCGCTTCTTTCTTCTTGTTTCTTGACCTTTGAAGAAACAGTTATTCAGTTGAGTTCTGTAACTAATTCAGACTGATTAATCATCCGACGTGGTATCGGGTCTTAGTTTTTGCTCCGCTTCGTCTTAATTTCTACTTTGTCTTAGTTTTTGCTTCGTCTTAGTTTCTACTTAGTCTTAGTTTTGCTTCTCCGCTTCGTCTTACTTAATTGTTGCTCAAGTGATTGGACGGGTGAATTTCAACTGTTGGCTCACTTAATCACCCCTCATCCTTGCAAGGCTAATTGCTTCCTTCAAAGATATTGGTTTCAAATTTTGAATGTCATTCATGATTTCTGCCTTAAGTTTGCCCATGAATGTTCTGACTAGCGCCTTTGGTGTCTAACCATGTACATGGTTTCTCTCGAATTCCTTCTGGTAATCCCGTAAGGATTCGGCTTGCCTTCTTTTGGATAAGGCCTTATCGAAGTCCACACAATTTGTAGGACCAAACCAAGCCTATAATTCCTCGACAAAGAGTTCCCAAATTACCGCCTTGCCTTCTTCCTTGTAAGCTTAATGATGCCATTGCCCCCATTGATTAGCTTCACCCTTCAAGCAAAAGGAAGCCAAATAACTTCTTGCAACTCTTGGCTATTTTGATATTCAAATAATTGGTGCACCTTTGTGAACCATTTGGTTTTGGTATCACCAAAATATCTGGGAAATTTGAGTTTTGTAAGCTTGGAAGAGAATTAAGGACACCTACCAACTGAAGTATTCCTAGTTTCATCTCTCGAGTCTCGAAATCGAACAGTGGAAGAGTTCCAACGGTGTTTGTTGGTGTTTTATATGGCTTCTTCTCCTTTGAAAGTAAGAATTCAGAAATCTTACTAATGAAGCCCTCCAAATTATGCAGCTAATCAACTATACCGAGTTCTAAGCGAGAAAAAATATCTTGCAAAGCCACCGAGCCCTACCTCAATAGTCTCAATTCATTCTTTATTAGTTGCTACAGTGTTTTGCCCTGAACCTAATCTTTTGCAATCATTCAAAATATGACTTTATGAAACCTTATCACCATATGATAACAAACCCTGTCAACTCAAGACCAATCCAAATATTTTGGATTATTTTATGGATTAAGGACCTTCTAAGCATATCACCTTTTCCACAAGGTTCATGAATCGATCCTATATATCCTGAGAATTTTTCCAAGTTGCATCGTTGCCTTCCAACACTAGAAGTTGAGGTCCTCGACACTTATGAATAGGTGTAAACTTTTAGTCCCAATCGAAGCAAAGACCCCGTGTTCACCTTTTTTGCATTTCATTGTAAGTTAATTATTTCATTAGGGTTGAATTCTTGACTGGTGTTGAGAAAAGAGAGTTAATTGTTGCTTGAGTGATTGGCTGGGTGAATTTTGACTATTTGCTCTCTTGATCATCCCTCATCCTTGCAAGGTTAATTGCTTCATTCAATGATTTCGGTTCAAAAATCATAATACCATCTGAAATTTCTTCCTTGAGTTTGACCATGAATGTCCTAACTATTGCCTTTTGTGCCCAACCGTGTACATGGTTACCTAGTCACTCTACTTCCTTCTGGTAATCTCATAAGGATTCAACTTATCTTATTTTGAATAAGGCCTCATCAAAGTCCACACAATCTGTAGGACCAAACCGAGCCCATAATTCCTTGATGAAGAGTTCCCAAATCACCTCCTTACCTTCTTTCTTGTAAGCTTAATGAAGCCATTACCACCAATAATTAGCTTCACCCTTCAAACAGAAGGAAGCCAAATAAACATTTTGCACCTCCTGGGTATTTTGATATTCAAATAATTGGTGCACCTTTGTGAACCATTCGGTGGGGCTATTACCAAAATATCTGGGAAATTTAAGTTTGGTAAGCTTTAAAGAGAACTAAGGATGCCCACCATCTAGAGTATTCCTAGCGTCATCTCCTGAGTTGCGAAATTGGCCACTTGAAGAGTTTCTGCAGTGTTCGTTTTCCTGCTTTGAAAGTGGGACTTCAGGCATCTTGCTAATGGCACCTTTCAAACTGTGCAATCGATCAACTATGCCTAGTTCTAAGTGGGCAAAACTATCTCGCAAAGCACTGAGTCCTACCTTAAGAGTCTCAATATGTTCTTTAATAGTTGCCATAGTGATCTACTCTGGAATTTTGTCAAGCTTTAATACCAACGATAAATCTCAATCAAAACTTTTAAGAAACAAAAAGTTTTCTATTTAAGGTGAGAAAGACCACAAAAATTTTGTTGAATAAGCTTGCCATTTTTTTAATCCATCGAATGATAATAAATATAGAGGAAACACAACAACTTTTCCTAAAAACTAAGATTTTAAAAGATAGTGAGAATACCCAATCACTATTAACAACACTATTATTGAATTTAAATAAGTACTCTTAGACCTAATCTTCAGCAAGTATTTCATCGTATGAATTTATCATCTTAAGATAACAAACCTTATTAACTCAAGATAACAACCTTATTAACTCAATACCAATCCAAATATTTTGGATTATTTTGTGGCACCTTTAAGGAGACACTCTTGAAGACAATATGTAGCATAACTAGGACTCATATATTTTCTTACAAAGACAAGCATAAATTTGTCCCTCACACTAAGCTTACTTGGAGAATATACTGGTTGATCCACTCTTTTAGCCTGGTAAATTATACAATGATCATAATAGTAGTCGTGCTGTAATATTTTATCTCAAATACTATATTTTGTATTGCCTTTTAAGGATTTAATATATTATTCATTTTCAGAAAAATTAGATTGTGTTTCATTTTCAGAAAAATTAGATTGTGTTGTAGAATAAAAAGTAAAGGAAATGAAACAAACTTCCCTTAGAATGCTTCTCAAGTAGCGTCTTTGTTTATGATTGCTGGCTGGACTCCATGCTTTCCTCCTCATATAACAAAATTATGGTCTTCAGGTGTCTCCACTTTTTACTTTTCCACTTGAGGTTCTTCAGGATAGGACTTAAGTTGATGACCACTCAAATTCAGTGTCTTCCATATCTTCAAACTCTTAATCTCTACTGAGTCCCTATAGTCTTGAAAGATATCCACTATCTCTTCACCCTTTTCCTCCTTATTCACTTTATTCAACATGCTAGGAAAAGGTGAAGGGTTAGCCTTAACAACAATTAGGGACTTAGTATTTACCTTCAAGTTAAATGATATATCCTTTTCTCCTTCGAGCTCCTTCTCAATTTCCTCTTCATTGGCAATCCTTTTGGTAGTCCTCTCAAGATTCCCAAGCTCCTCTCCACTCCTTAAGGTTATTGCACTAACATTATTTAGATTCACCTCAGGTTGAGATGGTTACTTCTCTCCACTTCATAATTCTAGGCAGTTAATAACTACCGTCCTCTAACCTATATGGCTTACCAAGTTCTAGATTTTATACCTTATATCTTATTGAAATTGTTTCATATCCTGCTGAAATTGCAAAGTATTAGTAACAAGAGACTTAACTAAGTCTTTAAGAGTTGTACCTGAGTTGGAATAAGAGGCTTCTAGTCTATACGAGAAGAAGATAGGTTGTGAATGGCGAAAATAAAAAGAAACCTGTCCATTACATTTAACCTAGCATTTAAAGAAGACAAAGGTGGATGGTTGCACTTGAAATAATGACAAGAGAGTACATTTGGAGGGCTGGAAAGCTTTTCACGGTCATGAGAAGCTGCTCACTGTCTCACACTTATGAGAGATAACTCACGAAAGTAAACAATGGCAGCTCACCATTTTACCCTAAGTTTTAATATAAAACCTAACGAGTTGACGGTCGAATGTTTTTATGAACGAATAGGTGTGTTTCGGCCAAGAGAAAAGAGCATAAGATATTTTCAGCTGGGCTAAATCGTGAGGGACCTTTGGGAACTTCAGGAGAGCACGAAGAGGGAGGTAAGCTCTTCACCGTAAGAATATTTATAGAAGGGTAGCTTCTCGATGCCAATTCGGAGGCGATGTCGACGATGACAACCCGGTTAAGCATATCTTTCTTGTATTTGTTATTTCTCTCTCTTTAGAAATTGATTATGTTATCCAATGTGTATGGATTTGGGTATTGTGAAAAGATGATTATGATGAGTTCATGGATCATTTTATTACAAATCCATTGTTAGAATATTCAATGTAATCCGTAGTTATTATGTTGAAATTCATTTATAGCGATTAATGGTTCGTAATTATTAGGGATAACATAACCTACGTTAAATGACACATCGCATGTGGTTGTTCCCTTGATTAATCAATTTTCCTAATTCATAATATGGTTGCCCTATTGAATCTAGAGATTGTATCCTAGGTTATTTGGTGGCTAGGTTTAATTAGCGATCACATCTTGATTAAACATAACCTAAGGGAAAACTCAAGTTAATAGATTAACCTATGATTAATAGTTTCTAGAAGAGTTTGAGAAAAACAAATCATCAAAATATGTTTAATTAGGGTATAGGCCGAGATAGAACTAAAGAACCGAATTCCTAACGAATTCACCACATTCATCACTTTGCATATTTTCTTTAATTTGTTTTCTTAATTTAGTTTCATTTTATTTTCTTATTTCAAACCAACCAAATTCCCCCAAAACCTAAACACTGATTAATTTTTTTGTCCAAAAGCTAACTGAACACTCTCTGAGAGATTAACCTAGACTCATTGCTATAGTAGTAGGTTTAGCTTTTAATTTGACTAGTATTACGGCACACTGTCAATCATGGCATTGTCAATATCTCCATGCCATAAATATCTCTTGTAAAGTCTTTTTATCTTTTTGATTAGTCTCTTAAGAAATATTATGTGAGACACTCAATAGGTGTGAATATTAGCAAGCACATGCTTTGTCAATTGAATGTGACCTAAAAATGAGAGAATTTGTTTTACTATATTACTACTGTCTTTTTTGTACTTTATATAATTCCAAAGCAATCTTTGGATGTAGGTTTTTTTGGGGAAGATAGGCAAACCTAAATAAGTGAAAGGTACTTCCTGTATTTGCATTCTTGATACTTGTCGAAGTATGGACTACCATGCATACAAACTAAGATCATCAATCTACTTTTCTCAAAATTGATTTTTAAAGTAGACATATTTGAGAATAGATCTATTGAATCTATAATTGTTTTTAAAGAATGAGGTCACTTTTCAAAAAAAAAGGTAGGTCATCAGCATAGGCTAAGAAAAATAAGTTTGAAATGGTACCTAAAATCTCTTGAGTTGGAGATTTTTTATTAGGTTATACTAAAGATAATCTCTATCGTAATGATGAAAAGGTAAGGAGATAGTGGATCTCCTTGCCTAATCCCTCTAGCTCCTTTGAAGATTGGAGTTGGTTCTCCATTAACCAAACCATAAAAGGAGGTGTTAGTATCTGAAAATTATTCCTTTCAAGGCTTCTTGATCATATAAGAATTCACTTCATTTTCAATTAAATCATTAATCTTGTTGGTGTTCCTATAAGCTGGCAGGAAGAAACTAGTATATTTATCCCCATCTTTTAGCCAATGTACCCAAGCTTTTTGCTTAAGGGAGATATATGTTGGTTATTTCCATTCAAGCCTTTAATCTCTATAAAAGAGTGATTAAAAGTTAGAGGAGGCGAAAAATAAACATATTTTGTTGGATAAATGTTCAACCAAAGGTTATTTAATATGACAAGATCAAGTTTCTTCCTCATGAAGCTTACTTCAACTTGTTTATTAGGCAAGTTGAATAGTTGACCATAGTAGCTCAAATTTGTTATTCCTTGTGTACTAGTGAAAATGGAAAGCTCATTCCCATTAGTGCTTTTGTTTATGGATAGACCCTCAGCTTCTTAAATCTTGAGAATGCAAGTAAAAGCCCCACTCAGTATCCAAGGTTGGTTAATAGATCTATGAATTTTACTTAAGTTATTCCAAAGGGAAGTTCCTTGGAAACTTAATGACTGCATAAGTAGTAGAGAACAAAAAAATTGTTTGCTAAAGAACAAGTTGGCAATTTAAACGTATCATTTGATCTGAGAAAATTAATTTAGTCACCAATAAATGAGAGGGCTTGAATCCTACAACAATCCTTTGAATGTAGTGATATGAGTGATTAAAAATGAAGAACCATTTTTTACCCAAAAAACCTAGCTCGTCCTTCAAGTTAGTTGCCGTTATTTTTTTTTCAATGGAAAAGTAAATTGGTTTCTTTTCCAAGATAATATCTTTGATGCTTTGCTTCTTAAGAGGGCTATTTATCCCTCTTACATTCCAGATAAGGATATTCATTAGCGCTGGTTCAAGAAAGGAGCCTCACCTTTCCTCTTTCTATTAGATATTTTGCTCCTTTTAGATTTTGACCCTAAAGCTACCTCAGTATAGCCAAGTTCATTCTCTAGAATGATTTCCTCCTGGCTTAAGGAACTAGCAATACTTGGTGGATAATTGTTATTTCCTGCTTTGATCATACATCCCTTATTAGATGCAGTGAGTTGTGTATTCTACAAAGGAGCTGGTGCAATAGGTTCCTTAGTATTAATGGAATTATTCTACTCCATAGGCATTATCTTTGAAGGCTCCTTATGTCGCTCCAGTAAATTCACTCTAGTTTATGTAACTTCTAGAGCTTTAGTCTACAACTCCATTAGTTCTTCATAAGTTCCAATCTGGAATAATTTACCAATAGGCTTCTAAACCCTCAAAGTTGAATGTTTCTATGTATAGCTTACCTGTTAATGACATGATCTGTTAAATCCCCTCCTTTCATGAGCCTCTTAATGATTAGAGATGAAGGCTAGTTTGCATTTTGAGCTATTTCAACACGGATTATTACATATCATATATGTTTTAGCTTAGTTATTAAGGAGTCCATGTTGAGAGGCTTTCTAAGTGAGTTGACCAAGTAACTTAACCTTTCCCTTATCCAGTATTCTAGAGGTAGATAATGAAAAATAATCCCTACTGGTGTTATTTCTGTATATGGTCAAATTAGGATGCCATCAAAGCAACATAAGAGGTTTTCTAGCAATATATTGTAGGCCTTGCTCAAGAATATTGGTTAGATCTGCTTCCTTTGAAAATCTAAATATGAAATAGTTATCTTCTACTAGCAATGCTTTTTCTAACCGATCTTTGTTCCATTATACAACAACCCAAACGTTTAATTATGGGTAAGAAACCATCTTATCTAGGAAGAAGCCAACCAAAGCTGAAAACCAAATGTTAACACTAGCCTTGACTATTTAGGTCACATACTACATGAGCCAAACAATCCCCCTTCTATATATTTATTATTATTTATTTTAATCCTCCAAATTTTAATTATTTAATATTAAATTAGATTAAACTACTAATAAATCTAAAAAGAATTTTCTTATTAATAGAAAATTATTTTCAATTGGTAAACTTTTATTAGTAATAATTTCAAATTTTAGTTTAATTTTTAAAAGTTAAATTATTAAATTAAATTATTTATAAAATCAATAATTACAATCATGCAAAGTTTTAAAACATTTTCTTTCATTATTTGATTATGTTGGAAATAATTAGCATAATGAAATTATAAAATTTTGATAAGGCTTGAATCTTTGAAGTTTTAAATCATCAATTAAATATTAAATACACATTAAGAATATGATAGTTATCTTCCATTACTTAAGAATAAAACTAGACTTTTGTTTATTATAAGATTTATTGAGCAAACTCAACAATTCTTTAACTCGAATATGTTTTATATTAAATTAAAGGGTCATACTTAACTAAATTTGTGTGATTTGGATGAGAAAATTCATAATTGTAAGATCAAGTTAGTTTGAATGGGATCCTAGTCCACTAGGAAATTATTTGATAATTTCTCAATCTAATAGCCCATTAGGAAATATATATGTATCAATTATGGTTGATGAGCTTACTCCTTTTAAGTGAGCAATTTCTAACATTAATTCTTTAAATTTTTATAAAGCCATCAGATCTGAAATGAAATCCATATACACTAACCAAGTATGGTCTTTGGTGGATGCTCTTTATAGTATTGTACCTATTGGTCGCAAGTGGTTTTTTAAGAAAAAAAAACTAACATAGATGATAATGTACATATGTACAAAGTAAGATTGGTGGATAAAGGTTGGAATAAAAATAAGGAGTTGATTTTAATGAAAACTTTTCTCTAGTAGTTATATTTAAGGCCATATGGATCTCATTGGCTAGAGCCACATATTGAATTATGAAATTTGACATGTGGATGTTAAAATGTCATTTCTCAAAGGGAATTTTCTTGAGGATATGTATATAATATAACCTAAAGGTTTGAATCTAAAAACATATAGTTATGAACTTAAACAAGCGTAACAAAGATTAAACATCAATTTTGATTTAAAAAATGAAAGAGTTTGTTTTTTTTTAAAAAGTGGATGAACCATCCATTTATGAGAAAGTTAGTAGGAGTACAGATGTCTTCCTAGTGCTACATATGGATGACATATTACTAATTCAAAACAATATATCAATGCTTTAATTTATAAAAGATTTGGTTATCCAAGAACTTCTCCATAAAGGATATGAGCGAAGCAACTTAGATTCTGAAAGTAAAGATCTATAAAGATAAATCAACGAGGTTGCTTGGCTTATCCCAATCTAAATACATAAATAATATGTTGAAGAAGTCTTGCATAGAGAATTCAAAGAGGTGATTCTTATTTCATATAGGATTTCTCTAAAAAAGAATTTGTTCAAATGTTTAAGAAGAGAGAGACAACATAAATTGTGTTTCATATGCTTTTGTCATTCGATCAATCATGTATGTGATGCTAAGTACTCGAGTAGATGTCTTTCATGCTTTAAGCATAAGGACCAAATTTTAAGCCAATCCTGGTGATGGTAGCTGAAAGATTGTGAAAAATATCTTAAAGTACTTGAGAAGGACTAAAGATGTTTTATTGGTCTATGGTGGAGTTAAACTAAGAGCTCAGGGGTATTTAAATACTAGTTTCAAATATGATCATGATGATACTAAATTATAATCAAGGTACATCTTCACTTTGTTTAATGGTGTTGCAAGTTAGAAGAGTTCTAAAAAGGCAACTATTACAAATTCTATGATCGAGGTAAAGTACTTTTCAGTGTTAGAGGTAACTAAAAAACAATTTGGATCAATAATTGTTTCACAAAACTTAAAGTGGTTCTTAGCATTGTTGAGCCAATGTCATTATACTGTGATAACAATGGTTCCATTACACAGGAAAAAGAACAAACGTTTCATTAATGGTTTAAACATGCACCTAAAATCAAAGTAACGAATACCATTTCATACCGGCTGAAAAATAGAACAGTATTCGTTCCATCAGTACCCGTCAGTACCAGTGTTTTTTGTTTGATATCGGATGGTACGTACAATACAAGGACATACCGGCAGGTACCATAAAATTCAAAAAAGTTAAGGACTAATTTGCAATTTTTAAAAATTTACCCTAAAAAATCTAAACATAAACCGACCCTCCCCCTAACCTCTGCTCTGCGCTCTCACCTCTCAGTCTCTCTCGAACCTTCTCCTCCTTGCTTCTGGTTTTTGTCTCTCTCTCTCTCTCTCTCTCTCACTGCCGCCACCATCGTCCCCCCTGTCTCTGTCTTCTCCACTCTCCCAAACCTTCTTGTACCTTCCTTCTCATTTTTCTGTCTCTCTCTCACCGAATCTCACATCTTCACTCACCACCGTTGTTGTTCTCTCTCTCTCATTCTCCTCTTCATCTCCGACAATACTGGTGACTAGTCCCTCTCTGACGGTGTTGCTCCTGCCCACATCCTCCTTGACTCCTCCCTTGGCGTCCCCCGAAGACGCCACCATCTTCAACCTTCTTCCACGAGGACCACCGCATCACGTCATTGCCACTAAATGTCTGAAGGAGGAGAGAAGGTCATAGCTTGGGCATATCTACACCGGAAGACTCTAACCTGTCACCCAACCCGAACACCCAAAGACCCAACCCGAAGACTAGAAGTAAGTGAATTATTTTTGGGTGTGATTTTTGAGTTTTGGAATTTTTCTGCTTAATTGCATTTTTTATTGTGTTGGATTGGAATTGGATGATGGATTTGTGAATTGGTTGGATGATGGATTTATGAATTGGTTGGATGTTGGAAGTTGGTTTTCTGATGTGCAATTTGCGTGTATCTGAATTGGTTGGATATTAGAATTGAATTGTTGAATGATCACGGTTTTGTTTTGTCATTTATGATTTAAATATTGGAAATGGACTTATGAATGTCACGGTGATGAATGAGTTGTTTGGTTGTTCTGTTTGGTTATAAAGAATAAAGATTGGTTTAAGTTTATCATAAATTTATGATAAGTTTTTGGATGAATGAAAATTATGAAATGCACGGCCTTATTGAATATTGATTCTGGAACTTGAAATTTGAAGTTGGAAACAACTTAAATTTAAAACATACATAAACCAAAAATATTAAAGTTATTAAAGTTGTAAAATTTTAAAAACTTAAATCATTAATTGACAATTAACATTTTAAGTTTGTAACTTGTAAGTTGTAAATCAAAAATTGTATTTTAATTTTTAATATTTGGGTATTGACTTAAGGTAAATAATTAGTTGAGTATAAAATTATACAATTGGAAATTAATAATAA
>JAOTBA010000204.1:21988155-22000039 GCA_025629845.1 Erythroxylum squamatum | reverse complement strand
TAATTTATTTTTAAGTTTTATTTAATTTATAATTATTATTAGTAATAAAATATTTATTATTATTTTAAAACTTTGAAGAAAAAAAAAGGGGGGGAAAGGAGAGGTAGGAGACAGGGAGGGAAATTTTGCAAAATTTTAAAGGAGAGGTAGGAGGGAGGGAGGGAAATTTTGCAAAATTTTAAAAATTTTGCAAAAAAGTCCCCTAATTTTTTAAAATTTTCGATACCGGCCGGTATTTGACCGGTATTTTGAATATCGGCCGGTACAACCAAAACGGACCGGTACCAATCGATATTTAAACCCGGTATCAAAGTCAAAGTATCGGTACCGAATTTGGGCCGATACGGTCCGATATTCATAACAGTGGTGTGAAGGAACTGACAAAATTTCTTTCCTCGTACTTTTCCTTCTATAATGCAATATTACAATCAACAAATTTTCATGCACTAAATTTTCCTTGTATGGTCACAACTTTTAGTTCTCATTATGTATTTTAATTTGGGGTTTGATTAAGTAACATGGGACCAATATGGATCTCTAACTTAATCATTAATACTAATTCTTTGGAGCAATGGAAATTCCTAATTTACAACTACATTCTTTCTTAAATACTGTCCATATCTTTAAACTGATTTGACCAAAACCTCTTTCTAACGAAAACGTCCTAAGAACACATTAAAAAACTTTGTAAATATTCATGATAAGTTTCACCCTAACTTGGAAAAGATCATGTTGTTTGATCTTTAGTAACCTATTTAACCCTTAATATTTATGTTATGATCTATTCATACATATCATCTCATAATCTTAATATATGAATCCAAATATTGAATTTTCAACTCTCGTTCCTTCAATTCAACAAAATATAAAGATATGAACAATTTAAAAAAAGCTAGAATCTTTTATTAAATTAAGAAATCAATTCAAGATGTAAAGTTATAGGGTTCATTCCACCTAGATAAATACCCCAATTAGTTCATGATAAAGTAAAGAAAATCTATAATAAACAATATAAAACTAAAAACTAAAGGAAACATACTCACAATTTTTGAATCTTGGAAGTTCTTAATGAATCTTGATGTATTTCCTATTTCTTCTCCAAGGTTGCTCTTCTCTTAAGCATTTTCTTATTCTCAAGCAAATCAATTTCATTACTCTCAACTTAAATAGAAAGGTGTTGACAGTTTTATATTGAAAACTTCCAATATTGCAAGTATACAAATCGTATCTTATAGTATAAAAGATATTGTTCCTATGAGGAATATATAGTCACCCAAAAATTCTTGTAAAGTTTGTTTAAGGTAAACAATAAGATGATTAATAAAAAATTAAACTAAAAATAAAGAATTAATGAATAAACTATATATAACTATTTACTAGGCAGTAGTAAAATTGGTTGATTGATTAATAATGAAAGCTAGGAATTACTTCTATCCTTATTTATTTTCCCTTTACCTTCTTGATTTAATCATACTTGGTCTTAGATATCCTATAATTATGAGTATCCTTTCCCGAGATCTAGTCGAGTAATCTCAATTGAAATATATAAGAGTTGAGTTGCAATCTCTCAATCTCTCAAAACTACTCCTAACTACTTAATTGGATTTGAAGCAATCCTGTAGATAACTAATAAAAAACTAAGATATCTCTTCAATTTCCTATTAATTTAATGTTTATACGTATATTGCAATATCAGCTCCCTTTATGCAGGACAACATAAGCAAATCAATTCAATCTCTTGATCTAAATTGATTATAAAATGATAAACATCACAAGCATATTCATTATATCAAGAATATAAAGTTTAACAAATAATTCAAGAGTAATTCCTAAAAGAAGGAATTTAGCAATCCATAGATGTAACTAAATATCCAAATCTAATCATCATAAATATTTAACAATATAAGGATATAACAAAAGAGTTTAGAACAAAATATGGAATCTTCTTTTCTTTTCCTTATGCTAGAAAATTTATTGCCCCTTTTGTGTTTCTTCTTCGTTTTTAGGTGTCTATGACAGGTCCCAATTGCTTCTTTTTAAATTCAATTACCTTTCGATTTTCGAACCTTTAATAATATCCTTATATAGCAATAAATTCCAGTTTGTAGGATATATACGAGCACTTACATGGTCATATAGATTATTGGTCATATAGATGATTGTGTATCTTTAAAAATAGCTCAATTCACAACAAAAGTTTACATGGGCAATATACACAGTTGTGTATGTTAACTTGCATGGGCGTGAAACTTTACATAGGTAGGAATTGAGTCTCTGAAGCTCCACACATTCAAGGTGACTTACATGGTCACTATATATGACTATGTATCTCTAATATTACTTCAATTCTTCCATTTTATGCTACATTTTCACTCGAATTCTTCTCCTCTTTGTCTATGAAGGTAATTATCACCTAAAACATAAGTGAAGCAAAATAAGTACAAAAAATACAATAAACTCTTAAATAACAAGCAAAGAAACACTAAAATATAAGTATATAAATGTGATTAATTAATCATTTATCAAACATTCCCACACTTAAATCTTTGCTTATCATCAAGCAAATCATAATCTAAATCATCAAATGTATGAACATTCATTCTTTGTTGACCTTAACCTAAATCGCCATATCATATCAATCAAATTAACATACAATTAGATTCAAGATATCCTAAAATCAACCTTTATAAGTCAATATTAATAACAATCACATAGTGAAATCAAAAGTATAAAAATTTATACCGTCACCCAGAATTCACTCAATACTCTCAAAGTGTTTAAGGGGGAAAGTGTAAGGACTCTTAAATTAATATAAAGAAGAATTCTTAACCATAAGCTTGCTATAAGGTTTTAAGGAGGAAAGTGTAGAAACAAAAATCAAAAGGTTTGTTATAAGTTTTTGATGAGGCTTAGGTAAAGGTATGATAACGATAATAAAAGGGTGATAACATTGAAAGAAATTTATAAAAACAAAATTACATGCATATTAGTTTTTCATAATATAGGTCCTTCATACCATAATTCCATCAATACAATAACTAAAATTATTTTTTATTATGCTCGCACCATATTATTTATATATTTATATTTTATTTTATTTTATTGAGCATTCACCATGTACCAACAATAAAGCAATATTAGACCTTTTCTAAAATTTTTCAATATAATCCATGTTCAAACAAGCAATTAAATGTAAATCCTTCAAGATTCAATAATGAAAAGGCTTTCAAGAAAATTAAGGTAAAAACTAATAATGTGATTATATTCAATGAAAAGATTAAGTCTCAAAAGTGGTTACTGCTAAGAGATAAAATATGATAGTAGGATAATAATCAAGATAATATGCTAGAGAAAGGTTTAGTCTCAATGCCTTTATCATTTCAATGCTTTTATATGAATAATAAAATAAGTTTTAAAATTATCCAACTTTGCATGATAACACACATGAAAGAATAAAAGATCCTTAACTAACTATGTATTTGCTCTTTAGGCACAAACGCTGACAAAAAAGTCTTGTGTATAAATAATAAGAAATTTTCATTCAAATTAATTATCTTAATTATTACTAAAAATATGACTTATGAAAACAAGTTTATTCTAACTTTCATCATTTTACATACTAATTCAATTCAATAATTAATAATGATCTAAAGTAATGTGGATAGATTTTAACTAAATCAGGATCTCAATTAAAAAGAAATAATAAAAAAGACTATAATAAACTTAAGACATTTGAAACCCCTTCCCCACATTTAGAATTGTACATTGTGCCTAATGTACACAATTAAAGCAGAAAAATAATAATAAAACACAAAAAAAGAGAAAGGTGTCATTGGTACTTCCTTAAATAATAATCCTAAATTGGAGGAAGATCCATCCTACATTATATGCATCTAGCCTTGCAAAATATAAACAAAAAAGGATAAAAAGATAAAAGAAAATAATAATAAGTAAATAAATAATTCGTTGAAATAAAAATAATAGAACATAAATTAACATTACATTAACGCTCAAACAAAATAAAATAATAAGAAAAATACACAAATAATAAAAGAAAGAAAAGGAAAAACAAAACACAGCATCCATCAGCCCCTTGGTGAGTCTAGCGTATCTGTCGTCATTGGATCCTCAGGTCTCGGAGCCTTATACTGCTACAAAGCTAAAGATAAAGCGATCGCTTTAGATGGTGGAGGTGGGATGAATATCCTAAGATGCCCTACCATCTGCACCAAGACCTCCTCCATCCATTTATCATGATCTTCTTTCCTCTAGGCCCACTTTGTCAATGCCTCCTCCATCCATCTATCATGGGCTTTTATCCTCTCAACTTGCTCCATCAATGCTTCTTGTTATGCTTGAATAGTGTGTTTAACACCCAAATTTTGTCCCATATGCATCTATAATTGAGTTATCTTCGACTGGTTCTAGTGTCCCGATGATGTCGGTACCTTTGGCGATCCTGCACTAACCTTCTCTTATACTATTCCTCCCATCTGGAATGGCAGTAAGCTCTGTCGTGGTGGCTGTTCAACTATATTAAGATAATCCTTGTCTGCTCCCAATGTGGCCTACTCATTTGGAACCCTAATTAGGAGATATATATATTTTAATGGTCCCTGCCTCTTGCATACCATATGCATATTTTTTATGACACCCAAATTTATAGCTGCAATAGTACTAACTAATCGCATCTGTGGTAACCTGCTAAAGACTCCGATCCTCTATGCTAGTTGTGTTACAAAAGGCCTTATGCATATGATTCTTACCTTCCTCTCTTCACTCTAACGCCTGAAGAATTAGGCTAAGGAATACCCCAAATGAATTAGTGTCCACTTGCTCATGTTCCACAAATAAAAGACTTTTAAGCTTTTGATGACTCCAAAATTGTCGCCCTGCCTACTCAAACTATCTCAGAATTCCATGAATGTATCTGAGTGCAGGGTGTCAAAGTGTTGATGCTTTAAGTTTGCTAGGGTCGTACTCATCCTCTGTGCTAATAATATGCTAGAAATGTCGAGGAGACATCTCATACAGAAAGTCAATCCATAGTGCTACATTGTCTTGTGTCCCTACAACTTTTTGGTCGTAAAGACCCATCATTACAAAAAACTCCGAATAACTCATCTAGACCATCTCCCCTAACATACAGAACTGGATCATGCTTGGTCAGTTCTAATCATATCGACCTTTCTCCTCGAAGAATATGGAGAGCACCTTGAGCATAAGCTCCCAATATGAGGACTCCATGATCTCGAAGAAGAGAGACCATGTACCAATATTGATTAAGTCTTGAACCTGCTTGGACAAGCCGATCTGTTCCTACTCCTCCCAATTGATGCATGTTTCGGTTCCAAATTTCTTTTCTTTGAGCCTTTGGTATTGCTCCTTTTAGGCTTCGACATTTAAGAGTAACATATTGGGTTGCTCTGGTGGCTAGACTACATTGTCTCACTCTTGTGGTTGGTGGCATCACTCATGTCTTTAAAAGACCCTTCTTCTTACTACCTCTTCCATAGTACCTCCTTTTCTCTTTGTTGTCCCATCATTGTGCCTAAAACTTAAAGTAAGGTGAGAAAATAACAAATAAAAAATACAAAGAATAGAGGTTCCCCACAACTGGTTCGTATGCTCACTAAGTTATATAATTGTGAAAACACACAATTAAAAATAAACATAAACATATAAGAAAACCAAACAAAATTGTATTAAATAAATAAATAAATAATAGTAAAATAAAAATAGAAAATTAAACAATAAGCGAAATTAATCACAAAATTAAAATTAAAATTAAAGAAGCTAACGATTGAGATAAATCTAACCATGCAATTATAAATCAAAACCTAAAATTGAGTATAATGCACCTAATTTAACAACTACCCAAAATTAACAAAATAAAACATCTAATTCATGCAAAATTCAAAATTGAAAAAAAATTAATCTAGTAAACAACTTAAATTAATTATAAAAACAACAAATTAATCCTATTGCAAACAAAATCATCACAATTCAACATTTAGTGAGCAAAATCACATACCCAATTCAAATGTCATCGAGTTCTTATACTATTCATTACATTAAACCAAAAAATCATATGGGAAAGGATAAAAGTTACCAAAATCAAGCACAAAATCAATGAAAATTAAACTAAATTGCAAACAACCCTAACCCTAGCAGGGGTGAAAATCCCTAAAAATTGCGAACTTTCCAAAAATTCAAGCACAAAACAAGTGAAATCAATGAAATAACTTAATTGGGTGTCGCAATTTGAGCAGAAAAAAACACTAAATTAGGTGGGAAGTTGAGAGAATGCAATGGTGGGTAGCGGAAAAAAATGAGAGAAAATGAAGAGAATGGGTTTTCTAAACAGCTGATACAAACTTAAATGGTTGGCTATATGGTCGTGTAACTAACCATATAAGTCATAAACTCATTAAAAATCAAGGGACACGAGTGTCTAAATTTTTACAGACTTACACAATGTACATGATCACACAAGCGTGTCTTACGAGTGTGTATCTCTCTATAAACGTGTGTGAATTTTTTTAAAAAAAGATCTAGATTGTACACGACTATGTCCAAAGATCACGTAGGTCTTTGTGACCATGTATACCATAAAAAAATAGTTGGAAAAACTTAAAAATTGGTCAATCAAATTTATGAAACTTTAAGACGTATACCATAAAAAATAGTTGGAAAAACTTAAAAATTGGTCAATCAAATTTATGAAACTTTAAGACGTATACCACAAACATGAAAATTATGCAAAATCAATTAGATGCTTTATATCCTAAAATAAAACACATCAAAAATCAATAAAATCCTATGCTAACAAAACAATTTAAACAAAAAGAAATAAAAATTAAACCTATCATAATTCTTAGGTTCCCTCTCAAATAGCGCTTCTTTAATGTCTTTAGCTCGACGTATGATAGGTATAAAACTTGGTATGCTTTCTAGAGGTTTAAATGTATTGTTAAGTGTATAATTAGTGATAATCACATATTTAAGACTTAGAATTGTGTTTTCGTTAGTTTTTTTATGCATTTTAATTGTTTGGTTGTTTTAGAGCAAGGATTTGATCTTAATTTTATATTTCAAGTGTTGTTTGATGTTTGTTAGTGAGTAAAAACAGAAAAATTGAAGGAAAGATGCAAAAAACCTTGAAGAATAGGAAGATGCACGATCGTGCATGAGCAGCTGGTGCATGAGATGAGCTTGTATCAGATCGGACAGAGAACATAGACAGGATGCACAACTATGCGTGGGCACAGTGTTTCTAGCATGCAAAATTTTGTATTCTTGACATTTTGGCTATTTTTGGAACCAAATTAAGTGGGAAAGCTTTAGAAAGAACCCATGAAGCCTCAAAAAGTATTTAAGGGAAAGAGAAACACCAAAAAGGAGGTGGCACATTAGAATTAAAGAGATTAAGTGGAGACATCAAGATTAACTCCAAAATTTTCAAATCAAGACGTAAAGTTGTTTTCTTTCTTTTCTCTTCTTATATTTCATTGTTTTGGATGGTAATTTGGATTAGTTGGATGTTAAACATGATTATGGATTTCTAAATCCATACTAAGGATTATTCTTGACCTATTTTGTTAAACTTTATTCTTGTTGAATTCAATTTATATTAATATTTTGTGATATTTGATATGCTTATATTTAATAATAAAATCTAGAGATTGAATCAAGTTATATGTGACAAGGTGCGCAATAAGAGTTGATAACTTAATAGACCTGTAAATATCATATTAGTAAAAAATTGATGAGAGATCGTAATTGTGAGTTAACTATCCTTAGGATTTCCCCAAATCCAATTGAATAGTTATGAGTAGTTTTGTTAAATGAGATGTTGTAATTTTATTATTATCTATTTTAATTGAGATTACTTAATTAGATCTTAAGAGGGGGTAATTAAAATCTTAGGATATTTAAGATCAATAATTAAATTAACAAGATAAAGGGAAGACAAAACAAGGATATAATAACCCCTAAGTTTCCATTATTGATCAACTTTATTCTTATTACTAGTTTTAATTATTCAATTGTTAGTTTTATTAGTTATTTCAATTTTAGTTAATTTATTTTAATTCAATTAATTCAATCTTTTATAAGTGCATTTAAGTTGTTAGGTAACTAATCAATCCTTACGGAAATGATACCTTTTATACTACAAGTTACAATTTGTATGCTTGCAGTATGAAAGTTTTTTTATATAAAACTATCAACAATGTACCTTTTATGTTAACTGTCAACCTAGGTCCATAATTAGTAACTTGCTTTTACCTGTTTCTTCACATAATGGTTTAATAACCTATGAATAAGCCAAATGTTGTAATATAATGTATAAAATTAATAAATCCAATCGACTCTATTATTGCCTTTTTCAATAACAAACTATTAATAAAATAAGGAATGATAAAACTCTCCGAATCTTTAATTGACTTAAACAACTCATCTTGTGGGAGGTGGAAACCATCCGTATTTAAGATGACTACTGTTTGAATTATTTTTATGCTTATGAAGAATTATAAGTTTTAACCATAAGCGCACAATGTAGTGGTAGCTAGCATTGGAAAGGACTTGTCAATCCCACAAGCACTGTAAGTACTAGTATTAACGAACTTTCTACCTACCGCTAAATCAGGTTATGAATTCAACTGAAAATTAAAGAAAACAAACTAAACTAAATTTGACATAACAATGAACTCAGATAAAGAAAGTACTACGATCAGTCAATATCAAATTAGTAATACCTAGGTGATGAATCCCTCTAAGATTTCTTAAACACTAACCCATTGTTGTGCAATTAAACTATTAATTATTGGGTCATAGAAATTCCTATCTTATGTTACTATATTTCTTAAGACTATTAACAACTAACACTTGATTGATTAAGTAAAATCTCATTTTGAATTACATTAATGATGGTTTGCAATATTAATGATGACAATAAGACTGATGGAGCCTCTTATAAATTATTGAAGAGTAGATGCAAGAGATACATATCCATCATTTAGAGTTGGTTAATTCATTGGACTAATGTTGTTTGTTATGGACTAAATGTATGCCACTGGCTAGGATTGTATGGCTAGGTCCCTACATAGATAATGTGTTCGTCCAGTAGAAAAAAGTCAACTCCAACTTGAACTTGAGGAAGGCTTTACTCTGGGTCCACTCATCATACTTTAATGGCCTTCCATTGTGAAAGCTCAACCTCCTACCCTTTGATGGCAATCTAAGATATTCTTTAATTATTTCCTCTAAAATCATCACCTTAATGCCTTGAACGTAGGATTATATGTCCAAGGGTTTTGGTTTAGCTTTATCCTCAATGTTGACATATAATTATTTTACCAACCTTGGGTAAGAATCTTCTAGTATATTCAATAAAAAATCCTAATATAAAGTTTTAAATACATTCCAAATCGTAAAAACGTATCAATATCCAAGATATAGTCTTTTCTAAGGTGATGTTGTTGTTGCTATGGTTATTATACCATTCCTTATTCTCTTTATTAGTAAACCTTGAAATGTCCTTTAAATGAGGTAGTGTCTAAGAAGAAGGAACCAGACTTCTAGTCTTTCTCTTAAATCTTAAGGCCAATTTTCAACACACAATCTTCTATACAAACACTTCACCATAAATCAACTTTACTCCATAAGGTCAACTTATAACACCATTACTTTAATATGCCAAATTAGCCTCTAAAAATTTTCAAAAATTGTTGATTTGTTTAAATTGATCTTAATTGGATGCAATTTGATTTTTTAAAGACTTTAAAGGTTAAAGGTTCTCCAATCAAACTCATAGTAACCTAGTTTAATATAACTTGAATCTAATTTAAACCTAATTAATCAAAATTTAAAAAATTATAGCTTAACCTAAATTAGAAAATCCTAATTCATTGGAAATATAAAAGAATATTAATGACAAAATTAAAGGTAACTAAATACAATTAAAAGTTAATTAAAACACAATTCAACCTAATTAAATGCAGTTTACAATTAAACTAATTTTAACTAAAACATATGAATTAGCATTTGACTAATCGAAAGTGACAAAATTTAGATTATGTGAAGATTGCTTATATTCGAAAATGCCTCACAAATCCTAAATTAAACTTAAAACTCAAATTTGTTAATGATAAATAACTAAAAATCCAATCTTAAAAATATGGACCCTAGTTATAAAAAAGTTAATGCCATTCTAGGGAAGATGTGTTAAAGAGGAAGCTTTAACTTCTCTCTAGTTTGAGTGTATAGTTACACTCTTTCTTCTTTTGGGTTGCTTTGATCTCAAATGTTTCAAGACTCCTTTCATCATCATCACACCCAGTCCGAAGTCCCGCAGTAAAGCGAGATCTAGGGAGGTCTGATAATACGTAGCCTTACCCCTACATAGTAGAGAGGCTATTTCCGGTAGACCTATATGCGCATATGACAGGAAAATAGTGATGCAGGTTAACAGGGGAAAAAACACACAAAATACTTAAGTAAATAGAATTACGAGACAATACAAATAAGGACATACCTGATGGTTGACCCAATCTGCTAGTACCTTACACCTTGTAAAGACCGACTCTTTTTGTTGCTAGTCACACTAACAATCCTACAATTTTAGGCATTCATCGCGGGAAAAACTATACCTGACCTAACGCCTCGACCAAAGACTTACCACTCGCAAAGTTATAATGGACATTTGGTTGTACTTCTTGTGCGATAAGTATGAGGCGTGAGGACCCTAACGGGTGTCATTTACCCTTATCCTATAACGCCAGACTTTCCTAATTCTAATAACTGCCTCAGTGAGTGCCAACTCTGACATATCTTTCTTAATACTTCCCTCTAGGTCTTATAAGGCATTCCTTTCCTCCTCGTGTATCCACTAAGGTTTATTAACTCACAATGTCGTACTAGAGCATCAGAGGGCATCCTGCACACATGCCCAAACCATCTAAGCCTTTTCTCTCTCAACTTGTTGGCAATACTAGCCACTTGTAATATGTCTCTCACGACCTGATTCTATACCCTATCTCTTATGGTAATGTCACACATCCATCTTAGCATACGCATTTCTGTTACCAACAACTATCACATATGCCTATGTTTAGTAGGCCAACACTCTGTCCCATATAACATGGTTGGTCGAATCACCATTCTATAGAACTTCCCTTTGAGTTTTACAGGGATCTTTTTATCGCGTAAAACACCTGATGCATTCCACCATTTGGACCACCCAGATCTAATACGATGTAATATATCTCCATTGATATTACCATCTCTCTGAATAATGGATCCGAGGTATTTAAACTTAATTTCTATGGTATGATGTCAGTGCCAATCGTTACCACCGCCTTTTGTACCATCTGGCTACCAAAAAAGTTGTATTCCAAATACTCTGTCTTAGATCTGCTCATTCTAAAAATTTCGATTCTAATGCTCCTCTCCAACGTTCTAACTTGGCATTGACCTCCTCCTTGGTCTCATTAACTAGGACAATATCGTCAATGTAACAACCCACTCCCGCAGGACCCAAACCCGACATCGATGGCGATATTCGAGTCCGTGCCCCGCGAAGGTGGCATGCTAGAGCACTGAGACAGCCAAAAGTCGGTATAATTTTTTTTTGAAACCACAAACATAATGTACAAAGATCCATAACCAAATTGGACCCAATTTCATTCATAAACATTTTCAGTTACACATAACAACCAGTACACAACTCATCAAAAATTCACTAATCACTTAGGGCCCTTTACAAATACAAAACACTATAGCCATAATGACTTTACATTACAGCCTAACACTATTTGTATACACATGGTACAAATATTTCGGAATACATTATTGATACAAAAATCGTAGAATACAAATTTGT
>JAOTBA010000204.1:21961300-21978150 GCA_025629845.1 Erythroxylum squamatum | reverse complement strand
TTATTGTTACAGATCACAAATGGAGCAATCTCTTATCTATGGGAGACATGTTGATTTCATCTCCTTGAAGGAAAATCATATGGACATTGAACCAGAAATAGAAGCAGTTGGCTGGAAAAATTTCTTTAAGGTTTGTGAAAAAATCTATCTGAATGAGATATATGAGTTTTGGAAGAATGCAAAGGTGGTAAACAATACCTTAGTATCAATGGTAGATGGATTGCTGGTTATCGTGACACAAGATTCTATCAAGAAGGTCAGTGGGTGTCTAAGTATTGGAGCAAAGCTATCTAATAATACAAAATGGGTTACTCAAGATTGTGTAGATAAAGCACAACTCAATTGACAACTATATGGAAGTAGTGACCCAAAAGCCAATAAGGTGTCAACCCTTGTTCCGAAGGCTAGGGTTCTACATTCACTACTTCTTCATTGTGTTCTACCAAGATTAGTCTCTAAAGATGTTTTGACAACGATCGATGAACAATGTCTGTTTCATCTACTCAATCATCAACCCATTAATCTTTCGTACTTAATTTTGAAGTACATGATGAAGTCAAATGGAGATTTTAGCTCTTTACCGTATGGTATGTTGTTGACAAGAATTTTTAGAGAATCTGGAATCTTTCTCGACAGAGGTAACAGGATGAAGATGGACGTGAAGAGCATTATTAATTCCACCACTATTCACAGAATGAGAATAAAGTTTGAAGATGAGGCGGATACAGGTTCTACACCGAAAGCAAGATCTGAGGGGGAGCATATAGTAAGACGAAGCAGGAGTGAATGTGTTATGTCTGCAAGAAAAATAAAACCTCGATCGACAGGAAGAACATCCATTAAAAAAAAGACTGAGAAATCGTCTGATGTACCAATAAAAGCTAGACGGTTTCACAAAAAGAGGAAAGATGGGTTAAACAATCAGCACAACAAGTGTCATTGAAGAGAAAGGAAGAGACACTTCAATTAGAAAAATCTAAACAGTTAAGAAGGTCACCAAGACTATTGACCTTACGACAATAAGAACAGAAGAAACAGAAAGCTCTGATTCTTGGTGAAGATTATGAAAAGCCAGAAAAAAGATAGCAGGCTACTAGATCAATTGTCTCAATTTTGCAAAGTCAATCAGGAAAATCATCTAAAGAGATAGAGATAAAGAGGAAGTTAGTATTTGAGAGGAAGAAGCCTCAACAACAACTTTCTTCTAAATTGGAAGAAGAACAAAAGAAGCAGAAGCCCAGTCTGAAAAAGGTTTCTTCATTTGATGTTCAACAGAAGACAAAGACAAATGAACACCAATTGGAACCTTACAATCCTTCTCAACCAATCAATAAAAAGGATTTGAGAATGAAGATTATAGAAGAGTCAGTAACTATTTGAAGCAGAAGCTCAGTTATTATTAGAGAACGTTCGAAAAAGTCAGTCAAGGTACAGATCGAACCTATATCGATTAATGATTAGGCAATACATCTTCTAAATTATGAAGAAAGAAGACTATATGGTATTCTGTGAGATGAGAAGGCAGAACCATATCCAACGAAGATGTCAAAGGATCGGTATACAATCTATCCATTACGAGCAGAACATCGATACAAAATGTGCCAGATATACAACCGAGATGTTCAACCCTCATGCGAAATGAAGAAAAAGGGAAAAAGAAGATGTTTCCTAAAGGAAATGAAGATGATCTTATAGAAGAGCAGATTCAAGCAGCTGTGAAGAACATAGATGATGCATGCAATGCAACTCAACTTGGAGGTATCTATAATTCACATCACATTTCAAAAACATCAGGAAGTCAATTTGGAGTTTCTACCACAGATGCAAACTTCAAGGTAGTTGGAAAAGTGACAGAAGGACAGTACAGAAGTATCACGGTTGAAGGTATCAATTTCAACTTAGAGACCTTTGTGCATTTAATCATGCATTTCAGACCTTTAAGTTGCATACCTTCAGTTAAAGAAGTGTTAAACCTTCTTGGGCAACCAGTTTCCTAAACTACCTAGACCTGAAGATCTTGATCTCCCAGAAGGAAAACAAATCTTCAGACCTCGCACAATCAAAATCATAGATTTAGACGTTTTACCTTCAGAACCATCTGTTGTTGAAAACTTCCATCTACATAGTGAAATACAACAAGATCCTACTGTTAATTCGGAGTTCTTGAAGCATTCATGAATTGGACGGAAGCAAGTCACAAGTAGAAGGAAATTCAGGAAGCCTTAGCAAAATAAATTGAGGAAATTCATACTAAGGTTGATGACCTGAGTGACTCAGTGGGTGATCTTCATGAAGAAGTAGCATTTCTACGGGTTACTATTGAGCAAGGCCTCAAGACGATCCGCACTGACATGCAACATATGTTTTCTGAAATTATTAAGTGTCTTCATTGAACTTTTTTTATTAATAACAAATAAGGTGAGAAGAAGTAAAGATAGAAAGAAAATGAGGAGAACAAGAAGAGAAGATAGAAAGCCTTGTATAGCTTTGCTATCATATACGCATTTGCATTTCTTATTTTTTTTGTCTCGTTATTCGTCTGAATACTATTCGTGTATTCATCTGAATATCATTTTATCTTATAAAATTACGATTATTTGTTATCATCAAAAAGAGGGAGATTGTTAAGTCAAGAAGACTTCACTTCTATTAATTTTAGTGACAATCAAATAATAATAATCTTAGAAATGTATGAACAGTTTTGATAAGTTTATTAAGTGTGCAGAAAAATGTAAGTAACACTTAGTCATCTCAGACGATACGTCAATGATAGACGATACACGTCATCATAGATGATACATCAACAACAGATGATACATCATTAACAGACGAAGCACAACAACAGATGAAGCGCAACAACAGACGAAGCGTAATACCAGACAAAGCGACAATATTAGACGATACAAAAAGGAAGATACTTTAGAACGTTAGATAGTTAGTTAGTTGGAGTCAGTTACAGGACTCAACTAAATAACGGTTTCTAGAAGATTCAAGAAGCAGTTTCTCAGGAAGACAGTTGGAGACTTAGGTTATAAGTACTAGTTCTAGTTGAAGACTAAAACAACATTTTTACAAGAGAGAAAATTATGATTGTACAATACTTAGAGAAATCCTGTATTCAAAGTGCGAAAACAAGAGAGCGAATACAATTGTAACGTAAAGCTCAGAAATATCTTTCTTAGAGAGAGAAAGAAAGGCTAGAGCCTGGAGAGGATAAGATAGCAAAAAGAATACTTTGTAAAAGAGACCTGAAGAGGCTCTGGAAGGGTAGAAAGAATACTTGTAAAGTTGAAGAGTATAGTAAAATCTCAGAAAAACTCTAAGGACTGGACGTAGCCCAAGGTTTGAGGTGAATCAGTATAAAATCGTGGCATCTATTCTCTAAGCCTTACATTTTAATTTTCTTGTTGTTAGACGAGTAGATAAAATTACTTGCGATTCCAATACTTATCATCTGATATTTGCAAAGATATTCAAGAAATCTCAAAAGATTAATATTTTCACAAAAATTACACAATTCAAACCCCCCTTTCTTGTGTATTTTATATACTTTACGTGATTCCGAAAATAACAAGTGATTTACTTCAGGATGTACCGTTTGACTTTGATGAGGGATGCAAGGAAGCATTTGATAAGTTGAAAGAACTTTTGAATTCATCACCGATCATTCAACCACCTAACTAGAGTCAACCATTTAAGAATATCTGTGATGCGAGTAATTTTGTTGTGGGTGCCATCTTTGGTCAAAAATGTGGAAAGATGACTCAAGCTATTTATTACGCTTCACAAACACTAAGTCTAGCACAATGTAACTATTCTACCACTGAAAAGGAGATTTTAGCTATTGTGTTTGCTTTGGATAAATTTAGACCTTACTTGCTTAGTTTTAAAGTGATTGTATATTCTGATCATGCAGCATTAAGGTACCTTTTGTCGAAGAAAGAAGCGAAGCCAAGGCTTATGAGATGGATTCTTCTACTCTAAGAGTTCGATTTGGAGATCAAAGATAAGAAAGGTGTAGAGAATTCAGTCAGGGATCATTTGAGTCGAGTTATGAAGGAGGAGTATTTAGTATCATCGCAAGAATTGTTTCTGGATGAGCAATTACTAACATTTCAAGGTAAGGTTTCATAGTATGCCGATATTGTGAACTATCTAATGAAGCATAAGATACCTAATGATTTGAGTGAGGCTAAATGGAATAAGATAAAGAGTGAGTTAAGCTAAACGGAACAAGAAAAAGAGTGAGTTAAAATATTATATTTAGGATGATCCTCAATTGTGGAAGTTTTGTTTTGACTAAGTGATTAGGAGATGTGTGCCTTAATATAAATATGACTCAATTTTGAAATTTTGCCATTCATATGCTTGTGGTGGTCATTTTGGGCCTAGTAGAACTGCTAGGAAAATTCTTGAAAGTCGTTTTTATTGGCCAAATATTTTTTTAGACTCTTATATGTTTTGTAAAGCATGTGAACAATCCCAGAAATAGGGTAATTTATCCTATATAGATCAAATGCCTTTATCTTCAATACTTGCATATGAAATATTTGATATATGGGGCATCAATTTTATAGGACCATTTCCTTCTTCTTTTGGTTTTGTTTACATTTTTTTTGGCTGTGGATTATGTTTCTAAATGGTGGAAGCTAAAGCCACCAATATTGACGATTCTAAATTTGTTGCATAATTTGTCAAGTCTAACATTTTTGTTAGGTTTGGAACACCGCGAGCATTGATTAGTGATAGGGGTACTCATTTTTGCAACCGATTGGTGAGAAACCTTTTAAAGAAGTACCATGTCACTCATAAGGTGTCTACGGGCTGTCATCTATAGGCGAATGGGCAAGCTGAGGTGTCAAATAGAGAAATCAAGTTTATCCTTGAGAAAATGGTGAACCCAAATTGTAAAGATTGGAGTTAGTGATTTGATGATGCTCTTTAGGCATATAGGATTGCATATAAAACACGGATTGGTATGTCTCCATACTGACTGATCTATGAAAATTCGTGTCACCTTCTAATGGAAATTGAGGGCAAAGCCTTTTGGGCCATTAAACAATGTAATATGAAGATTGATGCAGCAGGTGAACAACAAAAACTACAACTACAAGAATAAAAAGATCTTAGGCTTGAATCTTATGAGAATGTAAAAATTTACAAAGAAAAGACAAAATGATTTCATGATATGATGATTGTTAGGAAGCATTTTGTGGTTGGATAAAAATTTCTTCTCTACCATTCACAAAGTAAGCTTTTCCTAGGTAAATTATGCTCCTGTTGGATTGGACCTTTTGTTATTACTGATGTGTTTTCATATGGTACAGTTCAAATTAAAAGCTTATAGATAAACAAGAAATTCAAAATCAATGGTCATCGACTGAAACCCTTCTATGAAGGATTCAATGTGGAAGTGATATGGTTAGACAACCCTCGTTATGACGAATGAGCAACGTGGAGTTGAGCCAATGAAAATAAACAAAGGCACTGCTTAGGAGGCAACCTAAGGGAAGTTTAATTATATCTCTTTACATTTTCATAATTGCTATTTTCCTTAAATGCTCCATTTCTTACATTTTACATTGAGGACAATGTAAGTTTTAAGTGTTAGGGTGGGGATCTTAGTTTGTTATTAGCTTTTATGTGTGTTTTGAGCTTAAGAGTTGCTTATGTGACCTCTTACGTGGTTTTGAAAATCAAACAAACAAAATAAAAATTTTTCTCGTTTTCTATTGCTTTTAAGATTATTTAGTCATAATTAAAGTGTGAATTAACTAGAAAATTTCATGGAAATCTTAGCATGGACTTTTGCTCATGTGATTGGTTAACGTGCATTATTCTTAGAAAAGCGGTGACTAGTGGTAGATAAGAACCGGTGAGGTTTTGATCCATATTAGACTGACACATTCATATCAATCTCACTGTCTTTTGTTATATGTGATCTTTATGACATATACATCCTTACTTTTCTTTGATTTTCTATTCAAGATCACATTTTTATCACATGATTTTTTATAAAAATGATTAGGCATTCTTTGTTGCTTACGAGCTACAATAGCTAAATAACCTACCCAATTATATAAATTTTCCTTTGTTAACCCCTTTGAGCTTTATTAGCCTTTTCTTTTGCATAAACCACATTACCTGCGCCTAACCAAATGCCTTAACTAAGCCTTAAAGTTGGTAGAGCATTTGTTAATTCTTGATGAATATGATTTTACGAATGCCTAAGTGTGGGGGTATGCATACATATGGATTGGTTATTTTTGTTAATATGCCATGTTATGAATCCCATGTTGATGTAGCTTCTATCACTGTTATATTTGGAAAAAAAAAGGAGAAAAAGAAAAGAAAGAAAAGAAAAATAAAGAAAAGAAAAAGAAAAAATGTGAGTTTGAATAAAAGTATCAAGGAGGAAATACAATTGTTGTGAAAAGTTGTTAATTAATAGTTTAACCTCCTTAAGTTGTATTGATTGGGTGTTTGAATATATTGCAAATGAGGCGGATGTTGTTTTGGATGGATCACTTTTTGTGTTATGTTCATGTGGCTTACGGTGTGAGAGCTTAATTGAGTTGTGAAACATAGTTGTTGTATTCTTCATGGCTGACAGTACCTAGTTTTGAATGAATGTTAACTTGTGCACTGGATATCTCGTTGTGTGTTTTGCTTCACGAGTTTCATGACTTTTATGCTACATCACCCAAAATACATCTCACCTTACCCTTACCCACATTACAACCCTAGAAAAGTCCTTTGACTCATGATTATGCATATGAATTTTAGTGGTGGAGAATTGAAATGATATGTAAAGTTATGGATTGTTGTGATTATGAATGGTGTTTGAGTGTACCTATGGAAATATCTTGTTTAAATACCTTTTTTCCAAGTTTACCTCTAGATTACTCAGTTTATAAAGGTGATGAATGTTGATTGATAATGAGTGGAAGCTTTGAATGTTGAGTTATTGCTATAGGCTTTGAAAATCATTCATCTTTACTTATGGTTATCTGTTCTTAGGAAATATGGAAAATGAGTAAAAGTTTTGGTTTGTGATTTTGATTTTGACAATTTACTCGAGGACAGTCAAAAGCTAAGTGTGGGGGAACTTGATATGTGTTTAAATGTTGATTCATTTGATATACTACACTTAGTGATTAATGCCTTAGAAATGCTTAGGATACTCATTTTAGCCTATATTTTATTTTAGGTAAAATTTGAAAGTGAAAGAGATAAAGCGAGTCAAAAGCACTGCATTTGAGTCGTTCTTTGACGATTCATAATCCTTTATCTTCTTGAAGCAAAAAGAAGAAGATTAAAAGCATAAAAGACAATTAAATGTTAAGAAAGATGAGACATATGTTGGAAATACAAAGAAGAAGAAGAGTAGAGCAAGAAGAAAACAAGAAAATGAAAAGAAATGAAGAATGAAGCATTAAAATGTCTTACGACCATACTGGAAGAGCAAGAAGAAAACAAGAAAACGAAAAGAAATGAATAATGAAGCATTAAAATGTCTCATGACCATAATAGAAAAGTTGCACATTCGTGAGTGTGTGTGTCATGGCTATGCAACCAGATGCATGGGCATGAGTGTGTGTGTCATGCCCATGCAAGATGGTGAATTAAGGTGGTGGACAGCTGCACTTGAAATAAATAAAGCATGAGAACGTTTAATGGGGGCTATACTTAGAGAGGGTAGAGAGTGGACAGCAATGAAGCATCTTGCTCTCTTTGGTTTTTGGCCATGCCACCTGTCCCATTCTTTCATTTTAACCTAGATTTGAAATAGACAATGAAAAGTGATTCGGTCGATGAATAAAGGAAGAGGGTTGGAAATTAAAATTCACACCTCTCATGGCCGTGCATAGCCATGCATGACTGCGAGATGTTCTCACACTTGTGAAAATTAACTCACGAGCATAGGAAAGATAGGTATCCCTATTAATCACTAGGTGTCCCTCGGTTTAAACCTAAATTTTACCACATAAAAGGTTGTGAGGGCAGAAATGACATTCGGGACAGACCCAACCAAAAATATTTTTCTCTTATTTTCTTTTCAGTTTTTCTTTGTTCTTCAACCCCAACAGTGGCGACGGAGAGTACGGTTGACAGTGAGTGCTTGAAGATAG
Source organism: Erythroxylum squamatum (assembly GCA_025629845.1). Lineage (NCBI taxonomy): Eukaryota > Viridiplantae > Streptophyta > Magnoliopsida > Malpighiales > Erythroxylaceae > Erythroxylum > Erythroxylum squamatum. The sequence goes on along the minus strand of JAOTBA010000204.1, from coordinate 21,970,018 downwards.
AGATGGAAGGCTAACTTTCTCGATACTAGTTCGAGAGTGCAACTGAGGCTAAGGAGCACGTTAAACATATTATTGTTATTATCGTTTTCTTTCCCTCTTTTTAGATTGCTTACGTTATCTTGTATGGATTGATTGGGTATTGTATGAGAATGGTTTTAATGCTCTATTGAATCTTTTTTCATGAAAACCTATAGCTAGAACCTAAATGATATAAATAATAGTCGTGTTGAAGGTCGTAAGTGGCAACTAATAGTATTAAATTTTTAGGGATAACGTAGCCTAAGTTAAGTAGTTCGAGCTTGTGTGATTATTACTTAAATTGGTCCATTTTTCTTGCTTGTAATGTGACTGTCCGGATAAACTTAGAGTGCTTGTTATGGATTTCCTAATAGTTAGGGTTAATTAATGAGCTTTTCTTGATTAACTACAACCTAAGGAAAAATTGGGACTAGTAGAGCTTATTGTTAATTCACGACCAATAGTCTTAAGAGAGGTGTGAAGACGATATTTCAATGACATATGTGAAATTGTGCTTAAGTCGAGATTAAACCAAAGAACCAGATTTCAACCCATTCATCAATTTTATCATTTTGTTGCTGTTTAATTTGATTTGTTTTTATAAATTCAATTTTACTTTGTTTTCTAATTTACATTGAACCAAAACCCCAGGTTTTACTTATACAAATAATTTAGGAAAGTAGCTGGATTTAATCTCTGTAGGATCGACCTATACTTGCTGCTACTACAATTGTAGGTTTAGTTATTTTGGTGGCCTTACGATGCGCGACTAGTTAGTAATGCCTTTTAGCCTAAGTAATGCCCCTCGTACTTTTATGGGATTAATGAATAAGTTTATGCTTTTGTGTTTTAATGACATGCTTATTTGTAGTAAGATCTTAAATTAATATGTTCAGAATTAAAATTGTTTTTTGCATATGCTTAGGTAAGAAAAATTCTTTTCAAATTTGAAGAAGTTTCCTTATGCCCTAAACAGGTTTTGTTTCATGTTTTTGAGATGTACTCAAAGGGTATAAAAATAGATAAGTTGAAAGTGAGAGCTATTAAAAAGTATTCAACAACAAAAATCATAAGTGGTGGTAGGAGTTTCCATGGTTTAGCTAGATTCCATAAGTGTTTTACTAAGGATTTTAGCACAATTATTGCACCTTCAGCGAAGATAGTGAAAAAGAGTGTAAAATCTAAGTGGGTAATGATCAAAGAAAGATTTTAACTTGTTAAAAAAGAAGTTAAGTTTGACTCCTTTATTAGCTTCACCCAAATTTACCAACAACTTTGAAAATCTTACAAATCTCTTTATCCATGATTGTATTAAACACTCGACCCTTGGTGGAACACCTTGTATGGAAAATACTATCCCTTTGCTCATTCACATTATCCTCCCTCATATACATACTTAATGCCCTCTTAGTGACAAGCATCCTTTCCTCTTTAAACCTTTTAATGCACTCATCATCACCAGCATCCTCCAAATTATGCTTATCCTTATTCCTCTTTACCCTTTGATAAATATTTCCCATTCCCCCTTAATATCATTACTCTCTTGTTAGGACATTATAGCATAATATGTCCTCTCTTTAAGCACTTGAAGAACTTGACGTCTTGGTTTTTAGTTATTGAAGATGAATCAATTTTAACTTTTTCTCCACTTAGTTTTTACGCTTTCGGTATTGTTACTACATATTTAGGCTTTAAAGCTTTGTCATTGATAGCACGTCATAATGCTAGTCAAAATAAAAACTAAACTACTACTATAGCAGTGGTAAGTCTAGGTCGATCCTATAGAGAGTGTTGAGTTAGCTTTTGAAAAGAAATTAATTGATGTTTAGGTGATAGGGGGTTTTGGATTTTAAAAATAAGAAAATAAAATAAAGCTAAAGTAACTAACAAAACAATTTAAAGAAAACATGTAAAAATAAGTGGGGAATTCAGTAAGGACCCAGCTTTTTAGTTCAATCTCGGCATACACCTTATTTAAACAAATTTCATTGATTTTTTGTTCTTAAACATCTCCTTGCAACTATTAATCGTGGGTTAATAATTAACCTAGTTTTTTCTTCGGTAGTGTTTAATCAAGATACGATCGTTAATTAAACCTAACCACTAAATAACCTAGGATACGATATCTAGATCTAATTAGGTAGTAGCATTACGAATTAGGAAAAACCGATTAATTAAGGCAATAACTACATACGATGCGTCATTTAATCTAGGTTATGTTATCCCTAATGATTATGAATCATTAGTCGCTACACATGAATTTCAAATATAACAATTATAGATTATATCTAAATTGTAGCAATGGGTTTGTAAATAAAAAATCCAATGAACGCATTAAAATCATTTTTTCACAATACCTAAATCCATACACATCGAATAACATAAATAATTTCTAAAGAGAGAAAGAAATAACAAAATAATGGAAGAAATGCTTAATCGGGTCATCAGCGTCGATGTCGCCTCCGAACCAGCTTCAGGTTGTCTATCCCTCTATGGGTCTCTCACGGTTGAGAGCTTCCATAGACCTCTTCATGCTCTCCCAAGAAAATGCTTCAGCCCCCTCAAAGAATGTCCCAATCAAACCCCCCTAAAAACTCTCTATCTTGCTACTGTCTTCACATGTCTATTTATATTAAAAACTAGGGTTTCGGGCAGCATATATGTGAAATTCATGGCTATGACATGTTGAATCATGGGTGTGACTACTTGAGTCACGCCCATGCAAGGTGAGTCATGACCATGACATATTGTGTCATGGCTGTGCATCATTATTCACGCCCATGACACATTGTGTTATGATCATGACTTGCATTCTCATGACTTCACTTGATTTTCTACAATGTATACTCTCAATATGTCATGGTCGTGCATCATTATTCACGCCCATGACACTTTGTGTTATGATCATGACTTGCATTCTCATGACTTCACTTGATTTTCTACAATGTATACTCTTCATTTTCATGCATTTTCTTGTCTTCTTATTCTTATTTTAATGGAGACAAGTGAGTGTGAATCTCAAAAAGACGACTCAAAGATTGTGCTTTTAACTCACTTGAGCTCTTTTGCTTCCGAATTGTACCTAAAACCAAATATTAACTCAAGTGAATGTCTTAAGCATTTTCATATCATTAATCACTAAGTGTTATGGAATAAATGTATAATCAAGTAAGCACATGTTAGTCATCCTCTCTACTCTATGGTTTGCTCTATGATGAAGAACTTGCATTAAAAACACTAAAACAATCAAAAAGCCTCTTTTTAAGTTATCTTTTTACCTTTATGGCCATGTGAACCACATCCTTCAACTTCATATAATGGTGTAAGTTGTAGTATTGGCAATTTTTAGAAAATAAATGAAATGAGTTATTGTTATTTCTTGGTCTTCCTACACATTCTCCCTAACAATGGAAACCTCCATCTCTATGTGGTACTCCTTCATACTAATGTTTGTAGCCTTTGGTAGAGATCCTTATAGTAAGAGCTTGGCATAAAATTCCTCCTCATAACAAATTTCTTCTCCTCCTAAGTCCTAATGGGTGATTATTAGTTCCTTCTCCTAATGAATATTTGTTGATCTCAACATTCTACAATATAATCACTAAACTTTGTAGCTATCAATTTAACTTTTTTTCTCCTCCAAAAAGTTATAACAGTTAAACACTATCTTAACACACTTTTTTCACTCCAAATAAGTATTAGGGTATATCCTTCTAGTAAAAGGTGGTACTGTCATCTTAATACTACTCATGTTATTATCCACCATTTTCTCATACCCTCTGTTTTAGTTTAAACTGAATATGTTCTCTCCTTGTCTTCATATTCTGTCTCCTTTTCCACTTCTTTCTCCTCTACCATCCTTTAGGTTTAGCTTCCTTAAGTAGTTGGCAGCACTACCAACCTCCTCGTACATCTCAAAATCATCCATCCTAGTAAGCATAAGTGCGTTATGTTGTAGACTAACTATGGCAGCTTTGAATTTCTCTAGCCTATTGTTAACCTCGCCAAATTGTCAAATGAGTCGCTCATATTGACCTTATATAGCATTCGTGATGAACTCCTAAGCTATCCTTACTCTTTCCTCATTTATTTCCTTATCTTTGGAGGAGTTTTTATTTTGAATTTGAGTTGTAATGTACTTGTAAAATAATGTTAGAAGGAAAGCTACTACCTTATGTGTTTCTCTCAAAATTCATTCTACTCATAACCTAAACTCTTGACTAAAGGTACTTTGTAAACCTGTTAGTCTATCAATAAGGCTAGTTTTAGCCCTACCCTATTTCAAATAACTCTCAAAGAAGTAAAATTGGACATAATAAATAACAAAACATTATTAACAAGAAAGAACTTAAACAATAAGTAAAGTAAGAACAATTAAAAATAGAATGTTTATAGTACATATAATACCTTTGTCCTTGTTCGAATTGGAAATGGATAATGCAATTGCTAGTCCCTTGTGTATAATTTATATATGAACTTTTAATAACTTCGCTCCACATTTCTTTTTTACATCTTTCTCTTTTTTATTTCTTTAAGAAATAAGAATAAGAACAATATGTTTTAATGAATCATGTTCAAAATGATAAAAACACTAAAATAGAATCAAATTAAGGCTACAGAGACATAAAAATATTTAAAATGTAAACAAACAAAATCAAGAAATATTGAAGAAGGCTCTAGTTCAAAATTTAATACGACCCTCACTAATCGGATTAATGGGATTCGATATCAATATGAGTAGGACCAAGAATCATTCTATTAAAGCAATTATGATTAAAGAATACAAACACAAATACATAAAGAATAATATAAATAGCCACACTTAATAAAAAAGGATTCTAAGCGATAAAATCCTAAGTTTGATTACTAACCACTTCACATCTATTAGATAACTATTTCTAGGTCTATAATTCTAAGAACATAAAATCCTAACTAAAATCCTAAAGGAAGGTAAAAATTTGTCATAATCTAATTAGGAAACATATTACTTTGAAATATGAGTAAATTCTTACCTAAACAAAGGTTTGAAATTTAAAAACTAGCAAAATTTTGGTGACTTAGAATTTTTGGAGAAAAGATTAAGAATAATTTATGTTAGTGGGTAAATTGGAGAAAAATGTGTTGGAAGTTAAAATTATTTTAAGGTAATTAGTATGCTTATAGGTATTAAAATAAATGGATATATATTAAAAATAAAAATAAAAGGTGGATGGACAATAAGGACATAGAGTGAAATAAGTGGAAGAAGGCTCATAAAGGGCATAATCGGAATTTCACACTATGGGGCAAGGATGAATAAAAAAAATATTACTTAGGGTTTAAGAGATGGAAAAGAGGGAAATTTGGGACAAAAGGAGATGGCATTCTTAGAGGAGAAGAGTACGAAAGAGTGGTGAAAAAAAAAGAGAGGTTTGGAGGAAGAAGACTTGATTTCCCACATCTTGAACCCCTCTTGAAACAAATATTTGTGTGAAGGTTTTAAGGAAGAATTTGTTGAAAATACTGATCTTCTATAGTTGTTTATACTTGTTGTAATTGGCTATAAAAGGGTTTGAGGAAATATGGTTTAATTTGTGAGATATACGTTAATAAGTGTAGTTATTCTGTTTTAGATTTGAATAACTGAGCTTTTTTTCTTTAATTATGTTGGGATAAATAATGTGAATTTAACAAAGTATAAAACAAAAAAGTTGTATATATATATGTCTAGTTAATTCTCAGAAAAAAAAAAGACAAGTGCCCAGATTTTACATGTTAAAAGATATGGTCAAATTTCTGAAACTAGTCTATCAAGCACGACTGAAGTGGAGTCTACAAGTATACTCATGATTTGAGTTCCTAGAGAACTAATTCAAAAGTTTGTTAAAACATGAAAATTGTAGGTTTATAGGTTTATATGTTAGGCGATTGTTTGTAAAATGGTTTGGATAAATTCATAATATATTGGGAGATATAGTTAATTTATCATAGGCTTTTCAAGTTGCTACGACTTCAGATGTGTTTTGTTATTGGGAGATAATTTTGGGGATTTTAGGAATTTAATTTGAGAAGATTTTAAACATAAAAATTGCATATATGAAAGAGTGTGTGTGTGTGTGCGTGCGCGCGCGCGTTCCTGCTCACATTTGTGTGAACAATTTTGTGGTTTAGATCTAAATAGTTTTCCAGTTATACTTATTGAGAATTTATTGCTCTATGAGTAAATTTTGTAGTTCTGTTGAGTCATTGTGAATGTCCCATAAAAAGCTAGTTTGTGTGAACTGAGAGAGTTTCTTGAAATGTATGGTGAAGGAAATATGTGAATACTCATAAGAAATTTGTTAAGTTGTCAATTATGTTATGTATGAATATTATCTTGATTATTACATTATGTTAAAATTTTATGACATGGTCCTTAAACATTTTACTAAAGTTAAAATTGGTTGTTTTTTGAAAATGTGTAGTGAAGTGAAGTGCCCTTTATGAAAATTTAATAATAAATGGATTGATTAAATAAAATGAATGAAAGATCTAAGTGAGATGGCATAGGCAAATTTTCTTACACAAATGCCAAAGTGAGGTGTCTTAGCAAAAGAACTAAGTGAGGTGACTTAGGTAAGTTTCCTTAAACAAAGACCTAAAAGAGGTGGCTTAGGTAAAAGACCTAAGTGAGATGACTTAGGCAAATTTTCTTAGGCAAAGACCTAAGGGAGGTGGCTTCAGAAAAAGACCTAAATGAAGTATCTGGCAAATTTTCCTAAACAAAAGACCTAAGTGTGATGACTTAAGCAAAATTTCTAAAACAAAGACCTAAATGAGGTGACTTAGGCAGAATTGTCTTAAACAAAAACCTAAGTGAGGTGGCTCAGATAAAAGATCTAAGTGAGGTGACTTAGGCACAAACAAGAATGCTTAGGTTAAATAGTTAATGGAAATGAATATAAACTTGAGTTATATAGATGCTTCATGCTTGATATAGTGTTGCTTGTGTAAGGAAATGATATCTTGTTAAGTGGTTGGTGATTGTGGTGATTGATGAATTTTTGCTTTGATGACTATCATTGATGCTTAATTTAAGAATAAATGTCTTACTTGAACCTTGGTATAAAATGTGACAATTGATCTTAACCTTGATGTGAGTGTTGCTAATGTTAGAGTGTTATTGATACATCCGTAGGCATGGTTATGGTTGTGCATAGGTACTAAACTTACAACTTGCTTTTATAAAACAAAATGGTTTTCAAAATAAATAATAATAATTTTTTTAATGCATGACCATTTATAGGTTTAAAAAAATCCCTCAATGAGAGTGATACTCACATTAAAAATCCCTGAATGAGTGTGATACTCACATTTTCATTATTTTTTCCCTCCCATAAAAAAGAAAAAATATTATTAAGTTAACTAACCAGTAGCAGCAGCAGTGAGTGTGAGTAATGTCTAAATAAGGTTGACCAAAGTTGTCTAATTAATCTTGTTCTTCTCATATATTTAGAACATTATGTCTTTAGAGCCTAAGCCTTGTTAAGGTGGGGATGTGACAAATTGGTATTAGAGCCTAGGTTAGAATTGCTGGGCCCCGTTTCCGGAGCCCAGCTATCCAAAATCGAAACCAAAAGAAAACGCTAGCGGGCCTCTGAAAGGATTATCTCAACAAATCCTTAACGAATCCATTTGATTTTTAATTATTAAAAAGAACACAACGAGGGCTAAAACTTTTATTAATACCAAGACATAAGAAATTATTTCGAAAACGGACGAAAACACGATATACCAAAGCCGACCAGGGGATGTCCGTTAAACGGACACACATGTCCGTTAACGGACATCGGATGGTCAAAATGCCCAATTCTCTCCCGAGAGTGTCCGTTAAACGGACACGCACTGGACAAAACCCCAACTTTCCAGAGACTGCCCGTTAAACGGACACTATTGTCCGTTCGACGGACACACACTGGGCAAGGATCCCAATTTCATCCGAGAGTGTCCGTTAAACGGACACCCATGTCCGTTTAACGGACAAACACTGGACAAACTGGCCAAAACCACCCGAGAGTGTCCGTTAAACGGACACCAATGTCCGCCTAACGGACACACGCTGGACAACCAGTCCAGACTTCCTTTACACCTTGACCAACACCTCCATCTTCCAACCAAACATCACATACACTTCTAACTTCCCAAAATCAACCCAACCATTTTAACACAAGCAACAATCAGCAATAAGTAGATAATTGGCTAAACTCATTCACCAAAGATAGCATAAAGAGATTTCATATTCCATAAAAAGAGACTCTTCATTTCATTTTCAATACAAAACGAGTTCATACATAGCTTTAGAATACATATCGATATTACATCAAACTTTACACATGTTCAAAATACAATTGATGCTTCATGATCAATATGCGATCTAAAGCTACTCAAAATCTAACTAATAATCAAAATACGACAACTACTCTCTCGAGATAGATCCAAACGCCTTGCAAGGATTACCGGTCTTCCTGGTCTGCACCTAAAGTGAAGGAAAAAAACATGGGCCGAGCTTGACAGCTCAGTGGCTAAACCATCTACAGCCAATGGCTTTCGAGCCACACAAGCAACCGAAACACATAATTCCAAGCATACATAGGCATAAATATTTAACATGGAAATTCAGCACTTCCAAAGTAAGTAGCATTTCATAATTTAAACATCATCACATATTTTATACAATTCAGC
>JAOTBA010000204.1:21936213-21948482 GCA_025629845.1 Erythroxylum squamatum | reverse complement strand
CGTGGTAGAATAGTACCTTATATATGCCGTGAATGCTAGGTTTACATAAATCTTCATATCTGCATGGGAGTCTAACTCCTGATGGGTCGGACGGGCCATGGTCATGTGAAGATGGGCCTGGGCCTTGCGCATCCGGCCCAACCAATGTGTAATTAATGTTTTATTAGTGTCTAGGTGTGATGAACCCCATTTGAGATACTATATGTTTTGATTCTTTTTATTCAATGTAATTGTTTTGATTTGATCTATTATGATTTCATTATGTGTTTAATATATATTTCAATAGATTCAAAATATAAGTTCATAGTCTGATTTCATAGCATAGAGATTGAAAAATCCTATGTATGAATAGACCTACTACAATTGAAAGGAGTTGATTGCAAACCTAGAGATATGTCAACATAAATCATCTAAATTATGGTCAAACCTAATAGCAAAATTCACAAATTGATAAAGCAATCTTAGTACCTTTAACTTGAATAATATTGGTTGATAATTCTAAGATTAGTTGTTAGTAGTCTCAAGTGAGCTATTAGCATACAATAGGAATTTTCACGGTCCAATAGTCAATAAAACAATTGCATGTTAAAAGGTTAATTATTTAATAGTTTTAGCGGGATTCATTACCTATACTCTAATTCTTGATATTGATTGTTTTTAAGTAATTTCTTTGTTCTTTACGCAATGATGTTTCCTCATTTATTTTAATTGTTTAAGTTTTATTTTATTCATAAAATAAAAAATCTAATTTGTAGACTAGATAATAGGATAACGGTAATTAATAATATTCATTATATTCGTGAGATCGACTCATACTTGCCTATGCTAACTACAACTACAACGTGTACTTATGGTAAAATTAATATTGGTATAAAATATCAAATCAAGTTTTAACGCTGTTTCCGGGGATAGTGATATTAGGAACACTCGAATGATATTTTCTAGTCATTATTTTTTGTATTTATTTTATTTTATTTTATTTTTATTGTATCTAGTTGTATCCTTAGCTTATTAATTTAATTATCTTTTGAACTTTTCTACTTTGATATTGTTTGTGGTTTATTTTTAGGGATTGAGATTTATCGTCATCACCACAATTCGTAATTGAAGGATGGAGCAAAATATACTCTTATGGAAGTTACGATATGTCTTTGTAATACATAATATAACCATGTAGGAGAAAAAGGTGTCTTTATATGTTTTTGAAGGCTCAACTACTATCTATGTCGTGTTGTGACATTTATGGGAGTAACAATTATAATAATGAATGTCGAGAACTAACCTATATGTGGAAGCAACAAAGCATGTACAATCAAACTCAAGGTGCACTATACGAGAACAGTTACAAGTCAGAGTGGAGCAACTCTTACACTTATGGATGGAATGACTATGCTCCAGTTGAATATTTACAGCACCAAGCACCTTAAGTTAATGAGCCAACTTTGGAAGAAACAACGCCCAATTTTATTTGAGAATCAAATATGAAGCATCAAAAAATAGAGGTTCGTATACCAAACATGGTGAAGCGGGTTAACCAATTGGTAGAGATATTATTTGAAAAACTGTCAGGAAGTTTGCCTAGTATTACTGAAATACATGAAAAAATTGGAGATTATAAGAAACATATTGCAAATGAGTAGAGCAATGAGCGATAAGCGGTGCAAGCGTTTAGCGGAGAGTCTTCCATAACTTCCGAGATCACCAGCGTGTAATCCCTCTGTCCTCATGGCTTCTTCTTCCTCTTCTTCTCCCCCACGAATCCCCCTAGCCCTAATTTCTAGTTCTTCTTCTCCTAGACCTAACATTTCTCAATCGGCCCCTACTAAAAACCCTACCCCTCGAAACCAAAACACAGGCCCCAACATTCACCCTCCTTCTCCAACCAAAAATGCCCCTTCGGAACCAGAACCGTTCCAAAACCCCCATTCCACAAACCCTAGATCCTGGAAGTCAGTGGTTGTTGATCTAGAGGAAGAACCATCGATGGTGAAGGCGTTGACATACTATCCTTCAGAGATCAAGGATGATCAAATCATAGTCATCCCACTACCAGAATTAGCAAAGAAAGGGGCAGTTTGCTTTCGGCATGCTCTCATTAGGTTTTTTTTAGTAAAATGCCCCGCGTATCCATTGGTTCACAAAGCATTGGACAAATCTTGGTTAGCATTCGGATTGACTAGAAGTCTAATTACTAGTGCAAATAATTTCTATTTAAATTCGATTATGAGGATGGGATGAACTCAATACTAGAAAAGGGGCCTTGGCATATCCAAGGAAAACCCCTATTCTTACGGAGATGGAGCTTGAATGGAGGCGAACAGGAAGAAATAAGAGTAGCTCCAGTTTGGATTAAGTTTCATAATATCCTAGTGTAATACTGGAATACTGAGGGGCTTGGAAGAATAGCTAGCTCAGTTGGTAACCCTCTCCTAATGGATACATAGACTGCAAAGATGTCCAGAATTATGTATGCCAGAAAGTGTGTGGAGGTGGAATTGGGAAGGAGTTGGCCCTCATCCTTTCAATTAGCTACTTATAATGAAGAGGGGAAAATAACTTTCAAGGAAATACAGATTGAATATGAATGGAGGCCTGAGAACTAGTTACAGAAAAAAAGAATGGGCTCCTACTGGAAGACTTTTTGAGACTGGTTTACAACAAGAATTGGAAAACGGGAGGGAACCCATACAAACAAGTTTAAATCAACTGCAGAAGAATGGAAAGGTGATTGTATCTGAAAAGACACAACAAATTCACAAGGAGAGTATAACCTCTAGAACCCCAATTGAATAAGGGGAGGGTAAAGGAACCCCACAGAATGGTCAACCTCATGAAATGGCAATGCAGAGTGACAAGGGCAGTAGTTCTTTTGGAAGTTTAATTGAACAATGCAAGGATCAACAGAAGCTAGGTGATCCAAAAGGAAACCATGAGGATACTGATCTCCTGGAAATAAGCCAAGCACGTAATAACCTTTCCCCTTCTATGTCTGAATTGGTTCTTGATGATTGTCCGGGGATTATAGAAGGGACAGAGGGGGATTTTACTGTTAGAAAGAGTAGGAAATCTAGGAGGAAGCAAAAGTAATTGTTCTGTTATGACTTTTAGTGTTATGGATTTAGTTTTTTTGAATGTTAGGGGCCTTAATAACTCTAAAAAGCAATTAGCAGTGAATGTTGTGCTTAAGAGATTGTCAGTTTCTTTTGTGTGCTTGATTGAATCTCGGATTAAGTCACTCCACTTTTTAAATAATTTGTGTTCTTCTTTGTTTCATACATGGCTTTCTTATAGTAACTTAGAGCAACATTCTAATGATGGGTTAGTGATAGATTGGAAGCCAGACTGTTTGTTGTGTGTTCCTAAAATCACTAGTGATCAATTGATACACTTGGAAGTTACTCATATAAATAGCTCTTAAGTCTTTTTTGTAACTTGTGTGTATGGGTCTAACAACTACAATCATAGGAAAAATCTCTGGTCTGCCTTGTCCAATATTAAAAAGTCAGTAGGAAATCATCCTTGGATTATAGTTAGGGACTTTAATGCTGTTCTATTTTCTCATGAGGCTGAGCCTATAAGTACCTCGGCTATTAATGGCATGAGTGATTTTAGGCAGTGTGTTGAGGATTGTACTTTGTATGATTTTAATTCCAGTGGTCCTAATTTCATATGGACCAACAAGCAATGTGGTGAGCTCTTTATTGCTATGAAGTTAGATAGAGCCCTTGTTAATGCCACCTGGAGTTCTAGGCTTCCTAGATCTTATGGGGTCATCCATAATCCCAACACTTCAGATCATTCCCCAATAGTGATTAGGTCCTTAATAGATATGTAGAAGAGACCCTCCCCTTTTAGGTTTGCAAACTTCATAGTATCACAACCAAACTTTCTCCAGATAGTATAAGAGACATGGAATACTCAAGTCCAAGGAACCCCTATGTTTTGTGTAGTGACCAAGCTTAAACTGGTGAGAAAAGCACTCAAAATGCTTAATTCTGGTCAAGTAGGAGATGTGAATGCTAGAGTTGAGAATTTTCAAACAGCTCTTAACATTATACAAGATCAAAAGAGACGTCTTCCTAGCAGCCCCCTCCTATTGGCAAGGAAACTGAGGCCATTAATAACTTGATTAGAGCCTTAGATGATCAGGAGTCATTCTACAAACAATCTTCCCGTATCTAGTGGCTCAGATAGGGGGATAGAAATACTAAATTTTTTCACAATTCTATACTAGCAAATAGGAATAGAAACAACATTCACTCTCTAATTGGGGAAAATGGCATTAAAATTGTTGAAGTAGAAGAGATTCAAAACCAGTTCTTAGGTTTCTTTCAAAGCACTATTGGGAATAGCAAGGACCTTCCTCCTTCTAAAGAACTTATGGAAACTTTTTTCCGTAATAGGATTTCTGAACCCCTCGCAAAGAAACTCACTGCTGAAGTCTCAACGTAGGAGATTAAGGATATTCTCAATTCCTTTAATCCTAATAAGGCTCTTGGGCCAGATGGGTTTAATAGGGTTTTCTTTAAACATACATGGCATACAATAGGGGAGGATATTACTAGGGCTTTTCAAGATTTTTTCCATCATGGGAAACTACTCAAAGAGATCAACTCTACTTTCATAACTCTTGTTCCTTAAAAAGATAATTCTTCCACAGTAGTTGATTATAGGCCTATTTCATGCTGTAACTTTATTTATAAGGTGATTGCAGAAATCAGGCTTAGAGAATAGCCCAAACCAAAGTGCATTCATTAAGAACCGTCGAATAGGGGATAACATCTTGTTGGCCCAAGAGATCTTCAAGAATTACCATCTTGCCAATAACCATAGGAGATGTGCTTTTAAGGTGGATTTGCAAAAAAACATATGATTCGATCCATTGGGATTTCCTATTGAATGTGCTAGTAGCTGTAGGTTGTCCTCTCAAGTTCATTGATTGGATAAGAAAGTGTATTACCTCACCGACATATGCTATTTTGATCAATGGATCCCCCCACAAAATTCTTTCCAGGTAAGTCAGGCCTAAGACAAGGGGACTCTTTATCTCCTTTTCTCTTTATTATTTGTATGGAGGTATTCTCAAGGAGCCTGAATGCTTGCACAGAAGGCCGTATTTCCTTTAAATACCACTGGAGATATAAAGCTCTTAAACTCACCTATCTTTTATTTGCTAATGACCTCTTAATGTTTTGTCATGGTGATTTGGTTCATACCTTACTTGATTGCTTAAGAACCTTTTCCAAATTTTATGGCATGGTAATGAACCTGTCCAAGAGTCATTTCTTTGTCTCTCCAAATATGGACCAAATGGCCCATCAAATAAAAATCATGTTAGGGCTTAAAAGAGGTCACCTTCCCATTCGATACCTGGGATTTCCTCTTCTAACAGGTCGGTTGTCTAGGAGGGATTGTTTATCCTTGTTGGAAAAAATTGACTCCATAGTCAACAAATGGACCCATAAAAATCTCTCTTATGCTGGTAGATTGCAATTAGTCATTTCGGTCCTTTCCATCTTTCAGGTTTATTGGTTTAGACACTTCATTCTCCCAACAACCATTATTATGGAAATAGAGACAAAACTTAGAAATTTTTTGTGGTCGGGAAAGGTGGAGACAAAAACTCATACTAAAGTAAAATGAAATGAAATTTGTAGATAAAAAAAAGAGGGTGGTCTAGGTATTAAACACTTGTCTACTTGGAATAATGTGTTGATAAGGAAAAGAATTTGGTTTTTGTTTAATGATAGGGAAGCTTTATGGGTCAGGTGGGTTCACACAATTATTCTGAAAAGGAAAAAATTTTGGAGTACATCTCCTAACAACTGTAGTTTGAGGAATATTTTGTATGTTAGGTATCAAATTAGGAACCAATTCAGATTTAGAATAGGAAATGGAAACTCTACTTTTTATGGCAGGATTCTTGACATCCGAGAGGGATCTTGATGGCTCACTCTACTCCTAGGGTGATCAATGGGTCGAAGCTTCCTATGACTGCAAGAGTGTCTAAAGTAATCAGGAATAATGATTGGTGCTGGCAGGAGACAACAGTTGGAACTATTAGTAACCTAGCCATCCAAATTCTTCAAGAGAGGATAGTTTAGAATGGCTAGCTAGCCCTTCAAAGAAATATACCAATGCTTCTACTTACAATTTCATGAGACCTCCAAATCAGATAGTTCTCTGGTATAAACTTGTATGGCATAAAACGAATAGTCCTAGGTGTTCCTTCATCCTATGGTTAGCCTTCCTGAATAAACTGCAGGCAAGGGACAAATTTCTATACCTCCACACCCCAGATCGATGCTCCTTGTGTGTTTCGGACTTGGAGACTATTGAACATTTATTCTTTGAATGTCCTTTCTCTAAAACAGTGTGGTTAAACAGTCTAAACCACTTCCAAATACACCTACCTCACTTGACAAATCTTCAATCCATTTTAATATGGCTTATCCAATCACCTACCTTCAGAAACTGTGACATAAATACCTTCTTCATTATCCTTTTCATTATTGTGTATAACCTGTGGACTAAAAGAAACTTGCGTACCTTCAAATATGAAGCCTTGGATGTAGGGAGCTTCAACACGAGAGTAATCTTTCAAGTTATAGAACACCTTAGCTCACACACTAAGAGAAGGTAAAATGTATGTGTTTCATATTTCTAATGAAATGTCTGTAGTTTTGTCTCCAGGTCTAGGTTCGGGGAAAGAGAGGGCAATCCCAATCCCTACTTGATTGCTATAAAAGGAGAAACATAAGATGAAGGGAAAGCCTCAATCTCCATTATACTTCGGTTATGGAAACAGGGTGATTAAAGCTACAAGGGGATCTCGTTCAAATGACAGTCAAAGAGCCTCTAACCCACGGATGTTGCCTGGAAAAGAAGGAAGTTCAGATCGGGTTTTCAATGGAAGGTGGTTTAGAGTTGATCTTTCTCCAAACTCATTACTTTAGAATCCAACACTAAAAAGATTCAACATTGCTCTAGAAAGGTGAAGAATCAAATTATGATGTATTGTTCTCAGGTTAAGGATTAGTAGGGAGGCTGGATTGGTTGATATGAAAAGTGAGTCTGTTGCATGTAAGTGTGTTACTAGCAAGATGGTCCTAATATGACCATCGTAATGTAGTCATGGCTTGGCTTGATAGGGTGGTTTGCATGATTATGGGAATCATTTGTACGGCTCATTATGCTTTCTTGTGAGTTAGGCTGCTGGTTTGGATAAGAGATTGCAGCTTGGGCAATCTCTAGTTGTACATATCTTCTTATTATTTATAAATTTTACTGATTTACCAAAAAAAAGTTTAAAGAGTTATCTAGGCTATGCATAAAGTACAACAAAAGCCACATTATTGCTACCTCTAGTGCAATACATTAAATGGAGAGACTTAAAGCTTTGACTAACATGGTCATTAAACCCCTTACTCTTATGTATTTGAGACTCCCATTGATGACTTAAGGTTACAAGTTAATGAATATTTGCCTTTGGAAAAAAAATGCAAAAAAAGCTTGGTAGCTAGACTAACAAGAAGCTCTCCTTTGGTGCTATACTCCAACTCGTTAAATCCATATTGAATTCTCTACATATTTATTGGGGGTAGAACCAATGTGAATAGTTTCAACAAAAAGGTTAAATGAATGGAAGTAAGCAAACCTTTCAATGAAGAAGGACTTGGAATTACTCCAATATGTGTTATCAATAAGGTTTTGATGCAAAAGAGGCTCTAGAGAGTGTTAACGGAAAAAGAGTCTCCATGGATGAGATGAATGCATTGCTATATATTAAGAGGAGAAAGTATTTGGGATCTTAAAACCATAACACCTCTTATAGTTTATCAACCAATTACTAAAGCTAAGAAGCTCAATTGAACCTTAACATAAAAGATGTAGGATTGAGGATGGAAACACTACTTCTTTATGGTATGATGATTGGACAAGTAATGGGGCTTTAATACACAATGAATAAGTCCAAGCCTTATAACATCTTCTAACATATGTTAAGGTTTATTTACGGATTCAAGAAGGAAGCTGGCAAAATTACCGAGTGAATTTTCTCACTTGATCCTAAATTAGCTCCTTAATAAAGAGCAAAAAGATTGTTACTTATGGAACGACCACTCGAATGGCAAGTTTACTAACAAAGCTTGTGGAGAGTGATTAAGATCTAGAGGGAAGTTGGTTATAGGATAAGAACCTTTTGCTTAGGGACTCCTTTCTATTAGAGATGACAGCTAGAATAAGATCAATACAGTGGATAAATCCAATACCTATAACTAGAGGATACATGCATTCTCTACGGGATAGTTGTTGAAGCCTTACCCGCATTTATTTTTGGAATGTAGCTACACTGTCTTTATATGGAGGCTTGTTAAAAATCTATTGTATTGGTGCTATAATGTTGTTTATTTCCCAAATATCATACTATGGCTGCTAACCAACTTTAATAACATTGCAAAAAGGAGACTTAGCTACTTATCTTATTGCCATTAATACGTTTGATTTGGCATTATTTAAACATCAAGAGATGGGAGCTAAATCTACCTTAAACCTGGCATAGTATAAGGGAACTATTAATTCTATACTTAATGATTTTTTCTTACACGTATGGAGAATAGAGTAAAACGGTCCCAAATTCCTATACAATTGAGTAAGCAGTATATTACTTCAGTGAAAGGCACGAAAGGCATAAATTACTCTCCTCCTACTTTGCTTGCATGTTCTAACTTCAAACTAAAAAAGGAGTAGGGACTTATTATTCTCACTTGGCAGTCGAAAGATGTAAATTGGCATGCTCCAAGTTGCCATGCATATAGCCTGCTTTCGATTTGGTTCTCACCAAGCAAGATTGTATTCCCTAGAGAAGTTCACTCGAAGAGCTAGTGAGACATTTCTAAAAGTTTTCGAGTACTTACATGCATGTCACACGTATTCTTCTTGTATTATTTAATTATCATAACTGTAATATCATGATTGAAAGGGAACAAATCATCTATTCCCGTTACTCTGTGCTTATCCTGTTTCATGAGTATCTATCTATTCAATAAATGAGAACCACATAAATTAGATAGACGGATGTTCATTAAATATGGTAGGCAGGGACGGAGCCAGACTCAACTCTAAGGGGGGGCTGTGAGATGGCCCAGATGGAGCCTGGAGGGTGGAGGTGTTTTCAATCTGGCGAAGGAGGGCTGTATGTGCAGAGTTGAAGAGAAGAGAAGATAGGGATTTTTTTTAAAGGGGGGCCACTTATATTTGTAATTTTAAAAATTTTAATTATATAAGTAATTTTTTTAAAAAAAATATTTGAAAGGGGGGGCCATGGCCCCCCTCCCCTATAACATGGCTCTGTCCCTGGCTATTAGAGCCAATAACTAGCCGTTATAATAGTTATATATGATGTATTGGTGGACCAATATAGCATATTAGTCAACAAGTATGTATTTAAAGCACCATATTCACTAGCATTGGAAACTGGTCGATTGGTACACATATTGGTCGACTGATACGAAATATTGGTTAACCAATACATCAACCAATGTTACAACAAACTTATGGTAATCAAATTTAACAACTTTAACCTATATTGATCGACTACTAGCCTATACTAGTCAATCAATCACCCTAACAACATGATTTTATCAAATTGAAATAATCAAAACCAATGTTTAAAATCCAAATATGATTAAAACACTTACCAAAATATTCTCCAAAGATTTTTTGAAAGATCACAAGGCTTTTGTATTAAAATCAAAAGCTTCAATGCCTTTTAACGAATGTAAAGACTCATGCAATGAAGTAAGATGAAATGATTATGCATAGTGAGCCTTTTGAACCATTAAGTTAATATAATTATCTTAAAAATAATAATACGAAATGTGAAATGACCCTTGATGAGCTTTGATCTCCTTTTTCTTTTCTTGTTTTGATCTTCTTTTTATTAGTTGCAAAATTCAAGTTTTCTTTATCAACTTCATGCACTATCTTCTTAAGTTTATAACTTCATTTTGTTCTAATATTTCTTTTCATAAAAATAATAATATTATAGTAATTATGTTTTGTTATCATCAAAACATCAATTGGAACCTCCTTTGGTTCAACATCGTCTAAAATCTTGTTTACATTGGCAACAAGCTTATCGACAGTGTTGGACATAATTGAGAGATACTCAATTATTGATATAAATCATTTCTTTAAGTTGTATCTTTTGTCAAAGTAGAGACTATTGGGAGATTGATTGTTGTATGAACTATCTCTTAACTCTAAACCCAGAGGTCACAAATAGTATATAGCCAAGTGCAAGTTATACAGTGGAACTGAAGAGTGAGGTAGTGAGGAAATAATAGACAAATTTGTCAAGTTTTTCCCATTTAAAATATTTTGGAAGCAAAGAATCATCATTTGAGGTACTAGATGGTGAGGAAAAGAGTACCAAAAATATAGTCAAGGAGATCGGAAGTGATGAGAATGACGTGAATCATATTACACTATATGAGGTAATTTGATGAATCTAATTCAGTAATTAGCAAATTGGTGATTTAGTTGAATGAAAGAGTAGGTGAATTCAAGTTATCCATTCAAGTATAGCAATTTCTCTATATTTTGTTACTTCTATTCAGAACTAAGGGTGTTGCTGGTATTTTTCTATGTGATTAGAGTTTATGGTGAACGTTTGGTAGTGTAAATAAAAAAAATGCTGGCTTGTTGGTTAATGTATATCCTTTAATACCATGTAAAGGAATAAAGGTATTGTTTTCATTGATTACAAATATGAAAGGCATAAAGCCTTAATATATATATGGTGTTCGTATTTTTTTAGGATGTTCAAGATGCTATTGTTATAAAAATATAGTGAATAATCTTTATGAGATAAGATAAGTGTTATCTTTATGATGGATATTAGATATTTTATATACAGTTAAGGATTGTGAGAAAATCTGCATATGGTATTACGATGAACTGATGAAAGTTTTTGAATTAGAATACTCAATTAACTACAACTAAAACTATTAAATAGATAGATGCCAATTTCTCTAATAATCATAGTTAGGAAATAGAAGTAATATAAGAAGAAAATAAATAAAGTAAGAACATAAAATTTATATAGTTTGGTTAATATGTGACTTATATTTATGAATAAGGAGATATATTTCTTTTAAAATTATGATAAAGACAATATAAGAAGAAGTATGACAATCATAACAACTTGTACAACTCTTAGCATGGTATTTATATGGAAGTTTCAGTATAGTGAAACCTTATTTTTATAAAAGCTTAAGATTAGTAAACTTCTATTTTCACATATGGATAACATCAGGAAAATTTTATTCAAGGAATATCTCATAATTCTTAACATTAACTTGAATTTTCCAATATCTAACTAATAATCACTCCTTACCATACAAGTCCATAAGGACTTCAAATTATGTGAAAATTCACCTAGTCTAAACTATGCCTAAACTTTTTTCATAGATAATGTAACACCCCATTCCCAACTGACATATGCATGTGTGTCTATCGGATACACGTGTACATGCCTGTTAGAAATGACATGTTAACTATCTTATCTTCACTGTACATAACATGGCATCATACACTAAAAAATCAATCACACATTTTCTAAACTCAAAATGTTATCACATTAGTCAAAATCCATAATTTACATCGTTTCATATAACACAATACCATCAAAGGTGTACAACATTATCCTATGAGCTTAAACAACTCGGTACACACCAAATACAACAAACATGAAAATAAAAGCTAAGCCCTCAATCTCAGTTGACCGACCTCTGAGCCAAATATGAGTGTAACAGTTGCACAAAATATGCTTCTACAGAGTCTTAGACGCTAGGTCGTCTCACTCTCGAACCTAAAAAGCAACGGTGCAATTTTGATGAGTTTTGCGAACTTAGTAGAGTAGCCATCCTCGATGGTTCACTCATGGCATAAAATGAGATCAATTATAGCATGTAATCATACAGCTCAACTCCACTTAACAAATACTATCACAGATAAATCATTTCTCAGATACACAGTTTAATCATATAACAAAATTCACACAACTTTGCAAATCATTCAATGAATTCAAATTTTATGCAAATGCGACATGTATGAGACTCACATTCATTTTTATTTTTTTGTGACTGCGTGCTTTTACAGTATCCCGAATTATCGAGCTTAGTCAGTCAATCAGTGACTCATTGATCACAACGAGCCATAGGCTCGAACCACATATGCGGGAGCTTAAAGCTCATATCAGTAACAGT
>JAOTBA010000204.1:21865894-21880574 GCA_025629845.1 Erythroxylum squamatum | reverse complement strand
AAAAATTAAAAATTCACAATAATTATAAAAGTTGAAATAAATAAAATAACTAATTAAAAAAACTTTGGAAAAAAGGGGGAAGGAGAGATAAGAAGAAGGGAGGGAAATTTCAAAAAAATTTAAAAATTTCCCCTATTTTTTTAAATTTTCAGTATGGTCCGGTATTTGGATTTTGAATATTTTTGTTCTTCAGGTTCATATTTTTCCTTATTTAACGATTTTAATTTTTATTCGATTTATAGGGATATAATTAGAAACACAAGTCAAAATTAAGTTACATTCCATAAAATACGATTGCATATCAAACACTATAATAAGAATCAACCAAACTTTTCTACTAGAATTCTTATAAGTATCCAAACATACGAATATCTTTACTTTTCATAGATTTATTTTCCGAAAAATCATATTTCAAATTTACTTCACTTCTCCGTCAACCAAACGGCCCTTATTTCCTTGTTTGTTTCTCCCGATTTTTTGATTCTTTTGGATCAATTCAATAACCTCTAATTCATTCCCTGATGGGTTTACTCGATTTCTTCCAATCACTCCAGTGGGAAGATGAATCCTACCCTGCTTATGGCGACTACTTTGTTCTTCCGTTTTTCGTGCTCTTCTTTCCCTCTGTTCGTTTCTTTCTCGACAGATTCGTATTCGAGGTGCTGTTTTTGTTTCCGAATTCTGGTTATCTATGTTTGATATTGTGTCCTATCGATTATTTCCTTATCGGAATAGCTTTTTTTTTTTTCCCATCTGAATAACTTGTGGATCATTTGACAAGCTGGCTCTTTTTTGCGTTCGTGAATTTACTTGGATAAGATTTAATGTGTTGGTTAATGCTGTATTTTCTTTTTCTTTGGTGAATTCGCTTGGATGAGATTTAAGCTTTAAATTGATGTGTTTCATTTTAAATTCCCCTGGCATTGGCTGTAATTGCTTCTTTTGCTTTTGCGAAGAGAAACTTACGTATTCTAGTTTTGTTTGTTTATCTGCAAAGCTTTGGAGTTAAATTTTAGTTTGTTTCTCTTATTCCATTTCTAATTGTTCAAACTGGAATTCAGGTAGAGTCACTGTTGCATTGGTTGAGATCACGATAAAGGCTATGATGTGAAGTTTGCTTAAATATGCATAAAGAGTTGGAGCTTCTCTTTGATATGCGTCAATTGATTGCATTACATCCTGGTAACAACTACAATGCGTAGAATTATACCTAGAGATTCACTAACCTTCGGATCATACGGTATCTCCGCCTTTTGAAACTCGGATAATCTGAAACGTTTGCTTCAGTTATGTGAACGTCAAAACCTAAATAGAAAACAAACATTATGGCCCTTATCTGGAATTTTAGCTTATACCCACGTAGTTTTTTCTACAGCTGAACACAAGTTGCAGAGTTTTATGTCTCTCTGTATGCCAACCATAGAATAAATGGATGAAAGAAAAATGACATTACCTTGTATTATTGTAGATTTAGTTTTCATCAAAACCAACTCGGTTGCTTTGATGTGAAGAACCTCTTTTCGATTCTTCTGACTTTCTGGGTGCATATCCTGTATTTTTAGCATTGCTTAAAGTGAATATAGTAGCTCCTTTTCATGTTCTTTTCTATGTAAGGAAATTAATCTACTTCTTCTAGCTGGATTTTTTTTTAATTATTCTTTTGCTTGGATTCACGTGGATCTTATATGTGTTCATTCTGAACTGAATATGCATGTTGCAGAAAGTGGCAAGACGACTGATTTTTGGAAAGGAGCATCAGGCATTGGATTTAAAGACGGAAGAGAGAATGAAAAAGATTAGGAAATTCAAGGAATCAGCTTGGAAATGCATCTATTTTCTTTCTGCCGAAGTTCTGGCTCTTTGTGTTACCTATCATGAGCCTTGGTTTACAAACACAAAAAACTTTTGGGTGGGGCCTGGAAATCAAGCCTGGCCAGATCAAAAGATGAAGTAACATGTTCAAAAAAATTTTCAAATTATTCTCTTCTCAAAATTTTATTTTCGCCGAGTTGATAAATTAGTTATATGATGAATTGCAGGTTGAAATTGAAAGGAGTATACATGTATGCTGCAGGATTCTATACATACTCCATCTTTGCACTTATTTTCTGGGAAACGAGACGTTCAGACTTTGGGGTATCAATGGGTCATCATGTTGCAACTGTCATTCTTATTATCTTGTCCTACATATTAAGGTATTGTGGTTGGATTTTAAGGTATTGTGGTTGGATTATCTTTGTTCCAGGTTTTATTCAATTGTTTAATTAAACTGAACTCCCTGTGATAGTGTGATTCTGTTGATTCTGGGTTTAGTTTAAATTTAATCAAAGAGATCCCTTTTGCACTATGGATATATTATAATTACACGATTATTTTCAATTAATGCAACTGTCCGAGGATGGTCTGCTGGTTTTCCTGTGGCTAACAAAGAGGGTTGCTGTGATTGTTGAGATTATAAACATAAGGGGTAATCTTGATATGTGGGGGAATGAGTGCATAATAATAGGAACTCTGAATCATACAAATCACTGTCGCAGTAATAGGAAGTCTATATCATAGAGTTTTGATACATCATTTCTGTTTTCTTCAGATTTTATCTGTTCCCTGCAGATTTGGTCGAATCGGTTCAGTTGTTTTGGCTCTTCATGATGCAAGTGATATATTTTTGGAGGTCGGAAAGATGTCCAAGTACAGTGGTGCTGAAGGACTTGCCAGCTTTGCATTTATTCTTTTTGTCTTGTCTTGGATCTTGTTACGCCTCGTCTACTATCCATTCTGGGTTCTTTGGAGTACAAGGTTCATATAATTTAATGCGTACTAGTCGTTGACTTCTTAGATCTTCCTGGAACATATTCCTGGGATCTTGATGTTAAACTATTTTCATTAATTTTGAGAATCTTGACGGTTACTTTTAGAATGGTCGTACTATCTGTAAATGCAGTGCTCCAGAAGTTGTCCCGTTGGTTGTTTGTGCAGGGGGGTGTTTGAATCATTTATACTTTCAGGATTTTATTTCCCCCCCAAATTTCATTGGGCATTTGTTTGTTTTCTTGCTTCTAAATCTTTTAACATTTGTTCTCATATTTCATACAATTCTCTTGACTTTGTCCTGTCGTTACCTTTGGTGGCAGCTATGAAGTTATCCTGACATTGGACAAGGAGAAACACCCAGTTGATGGTCCAATCTGTTATTACACATTTAATACTCTTCTATATTGTTTGCTTGTTCTTCATATTTATTGGTGGGTCCTTATTTATCGAATGCTCATTAAGCAAATCCAAGCAAGAGGACAGCTTAGTGATGATGTTCGATCAGGTATATCAAAAAGATTATCATTATTTGGTTTTGTAATGTATCCAAATTCTTGTGTGGAAACCGAATATCAAGCATGGCAATTAACTATTTCTTGCACTGCGGTCCATTCAGATTGTTAAGTCATGATGTATGCTATGATGATTAATTTTGTAGATAGAACCATGTTATGTACCACTTGGTCTCCTTATTCATAGATCTCCTTGTTTATACGTGAATCTTTGACATCTTTCTGCCTATTGCCACCCCGCAGATTCTGAAGGTGAAGACGAACATAAAGATTGACCAGAAACAAGCACAGCTCAGATGACTCACTAAAAGGTGGTCTAAAATTCCTCGTTATTTTTAATCTTCTGCTACAACAGTAGAAATTTCTTCAACTAATTGGTCCTAGGAACATGTGATTAATTTTATCGTTCTTTCAAAATATGTCACTTGAATTTCTTTATTCAATTAAAATTTCCTCTCTTTCAAACAATTAATGTGACTGCTATACAATTTAATGGACCATGTAGTCCAAAGAGAGTGATTTCTTAGTTGTTAAGTCTGGTGTGGGAAATAATCTCTCTGCTACTGCTGCTGCAGACGAGGAACTAGCCATGGACTTAAAATGACATGATTGTTAGCTAAGGGAAGAGTTTCTGATTAAAAGATTATGGTGCAACGGAATTCAGTAATTATATGCGGATGTCAGATGAAAATCAAATTCTGGAGAGGAAGGTTAGTGAGGAGAGAGTAATCTAATGATTGTTTCCCCAACATGGGTTTGGCCGGTCCAATACTAGAACGGAAATTCATTCTTCTATTGATTGTGTCGTCATATTTGAAGACTCGAGCAAGCCGATTTTGGAGGTGTTACTTCTATTTTAGTCCCTACAAACCTCTTTTTAGTCAGATTATTGTCATTGGTAATTTTGTAGATTGAAATTTACCGATGGATTTCATTTTTATCCTGATGATCGATTTATGTTTACGGTGCCTATTTGATGATTTACTCTATGGTGCCTGTTAAAAAAGCCAAGCCTTATGGCGAATTTCTCAACTTCCAATTTACTGTAAAATATTAAGGCGCTGCACATGATCAAAGTCATTTTATTTTGGAAATTAAAGAAATAATATACTTCTAAAATTAAAAGCACAGTTTTCAAGATAATCCATACATGTGCAAGCCAAGATTGCAAGTTATGCTCTCCTAATGAGGATATTCTCTAGAGAAATTATAAAAGTCACAATGTCAACTAAAAATTGATTTGAGTAGGGGACCAAACTTTATCAACGGAACAAATTTAGGTCATTTTTACGTCAGAAAAAAAGACGCTAAGGATAATAGCTACTCCCACTCGCACTTTCAGAAGTGCTAAGGGGATAAGGCAACGGGATCTACTCTCCCTTTACCTTTTCACCTAAGCTATGGAAGGACTTTCCAAAATGATCTCCAAGCTTATTGAGTGCAATGGCAGATTTCTTTATCACTACAAATGCTGAGATATTATCTCACTTGATCTATGCTGACGACCTCGTGATGTTCAGTAGTATAGATAATCATTCTATAGGCATGTTGTTATATATGTTGCACATATTTGCAGGTTGGTCTAGGCTTACGGTGAATATGGAAAAAAACTAGCTTATATATATCATCGGATGCTAGAAACCAAGAGGAAATTCTTAATAATGTCGGCTTCCCAATGCATTACCCTTCATTCATATATTTGGGAGTTCCAATAACAACCTCCAAACCCAAGTTTTCAGACTTTGTTCCTCTGATTGAGAAGATCAAAAGTAGGATTTATGCCTGGCAAAATAGATTCTGGTCTATTGCGGCTAGATTAACACTCTTATTACTTCGGTCTTAAATAGTATGCATATTCATTGGGCTACATATGTTGTTCTACCTAAGAGAGTCACTAAAGAAGACCTAACACAGGAATAGAATTGCTACTAATGCTATAGTATCTACCTTTATTCATAATAGGGATTGGTTTAGCAATTTCAGAGCTTTCTTCTTGCTTGCAGGCTATCTACCTCAGATTCCTAAGATGCATGGACAGGATAGTTTTGTTTGGTTTCTCTAATAGTTCCTGTCATAGGATCATGGCTACTAATGCTGAAGCAGTTCCTTGGTATGACATTTTATGGAAGCAAACTTTGAACTCAAAGGCTTCAATCTTTTCTTCGTTGGTAACCAGGAATAGACAGAGAGTTAAAGATAGATGATTTGGGATATATGATCCTGTGTGTGTTCTATGTAAACAACTTGAAGAGAGTAGGAATCACTTATATTTTTGCTGTAGTTTTACTAAAGCAATTTGGAGCAGAATGATGCATTTTTTACTAGTCCCTTGCTATACTTTTGAGTCGGGATAAACTTGCATATGATCATGGATAGCACCAAGCAGGGTAAGCCAAATGGGTTGCTCATTAAATCAGACTTTACTACTACCATCTACTTAATATGGAGGGAAAGAAACAGGAGATTGTACAAAGGACTTGAAACCAAAAAATATCAAGTAGCAGATATGATTATTAACTGGGTTCGAGCTGTCTTATCGCAAACTCCAAGCAAGATGCACTTACTTATAACATGAAAGTCACCTGGATGTTATAATTACTTGTGCCTATTGTAAATTAGTGTTATAGATTATTATTTTTAATTTGTGGATAGATTAAACGTATCATTGCAATATGGTTTTTATCACTTTTTCTATTTTAATGTAATATTATTTATTTTTTTAAAAAAAACTACTTCTAGTTAGACGCAGTCATATTTAAACCTGATTCAATGGATTAAACCCAAAAATTATAGGGCTTTAGGCTTAATTAGCATATGAATAGACTTCGAATTTAAAAACTAAGTCCCAAAAAATTTATACGTCGAGTTTTAATAATAATTTTTTAAAAGAAATTCATTTAAATCCTATATTATAAATATCCTAAATTTAAGTTAATTTATAATTGTTATCTAATAAATTTCATTCACATAACTATTAGGAAGGAAAATATAAAGTATAAAATTATTTAGGTAAATGTTTATATCTTCTAAAATATATTAGGTCTATTTAATTAGATATAAGTTTAAGAATTTTAATTTTTTTTGTTGCACTAAGTGCCCCTCCTTTTTCGACATGCTTCCCCCTCCTTTTCAGACCAGACAATCCTGTCCCCTTTTACCAAACATCTAACCAACTAGACGCAAAACACTAAATACCTGTAACATATCACTTTTATGGAGCATAAGCCCGAACATACTAAAGGATATTTAAGAACATACTATATGAAAATGGTACATTAGGACAATCAAACCAACTCATTAAAGGCATCAAACATATCATAAGCATTCTAAATGTTCATTTCTTCCCATTTCATTCACGAACATAGAAGTCACATGTGTCATTACAATTCAGAATCCACATATACATTACACAACATTTTTTTAATTCAATCTCAGTACCAAATATATAACATGAAATGCGATGCTAATACACAAGACTCTAACTAGTCTCCTTAGATTCAGCTGATCAGACCTTTGAGCCATTCTTGTTTTTAAAATGCAAGTCCTAGACTTTTACTATATCACCTTAGTAGCTAGAACTCCCTTGAACCTTAAAAACAAGGTTGTAATTTTGATAAATTTGAGAACTCAGTGAGTAAGCCATCATCGATGTATTCACTCAAGTCAGATCACAACCACAAGTATATCAAAGTTTATCATACCTCCATAAGCATATCATGTAAGCTAGCATTGCATATCACAACACATCCTCCATTAACTTCAATTGTAATTCACTATTTCAATATAATTCAATAATTCATTTCAATTCAATCATTTGATAAATGTAGGGATGTATACGCAAATGCTCATGTGTTTCCATTCTCATTTTGTTTTGTTATGACCCAGTGCCTATCAATCCAATTTACTGTTCCATATCTGTTATGGATACGGAGATCATTTCTAGCCCATATCCATTGTGGATATCGAGTCCATGTTATCTGAGCCTAAGGCTCATTTTCATAATCCTGAGCTCAAAGCTTTTTTCTACACATCAATTACTCTGGTCACAACTCCTTTATTTGATCTTGCATTTTAATGTGATAAGATGCATCATTTCATATGCTATGTTTTCATTTCCTTTCATTTCTGTGTACTCATGCCACATATATCAAACTCCTCAGATCTAAGTCTGGCATTTATCAATCAGTTGTACACACGCTCCATATTAAACATACAATTCATACAAAAGTATATATAAATGAGTCTACACATCTAAGTTAACTCACAATATGCTCCAGAAAAGCTATTGCCTCGTTGTTCCGGCAATGTCTGGATGTTGACGATCACCTTGCGTGTCTATCGTCATGCAATACACACATAGTTCGCAAATCACTAATTTGTTTAATCTTATGAATAGACAATCATGCACCTATATAGGCGTCATGTTTCAATGCATTGTCATTGACTTTTCGAGTATGTATTCTTATACAAATATCTTGACCACTCAAACATTATAGCTTATATACAACTAGTTTGGTTTATACCTTAAATAAGCTTGATTTACTCCAAATTCATCAATCATACATTCACCAAATTGTTCTAGGAATATATATTCATAAAATTACCCAATTCTCATTCATAATTACCTCATGTTCTTCAATGCTTATTCATTCATTTCTAATACACATTACTCATATCCTTAAGATCATGTTTGCATTAATAATTTCTAGATTTGGATACATTGACATCAAAACAGTACATTCTTTAAGTTATGACATCAATTAACAACCTAAACTTATCTAACTCTTAACCAATTAATCAAGCAAAAATCTAGGTTCATTCCAAGCCTTAATCAAGTCCAAATACACAAATTTACAGTGACTATCCTCAGCTGGTTCAACATGTACAAAAGGCTGAAATTAACATTCCAGAACTAGGCCCACGATTGTAGGGGACCATACCACGATCTGATAGAAGCTCGTGCAATAGGCCACAATCATGGGGACTATGTCACAATCGTGACAGAAAGTAAGTAAACAGGCCACGATCGTGCACTATCTTTCTTCCCTTAATTCTGCACAAATTTCACATACTTAAAGACATCACTACCACTTGTTTTTTTTCCAGAATTCATGCCTTTAAAGCTAATTCATTTCATGCTAGTATAGCTTCCATATTGGTTACATTAAATCTCACAAAAATCTGCTCATTTGGTTCATTACCATTCACTTTATACCATCATACATGTAGTCCTAAACTTTCCATATTTGAAAACACTTCAATAACACCTATCTTTATTATAAATTCATCATCAATTATACTTGAAATCCCAACTTAAAACATCCATATAACAACCCATAAACTACTGTTGTTAGGCTCTTCTAGAGTTGCTATATTAAGGAGCGCAGAAATGGAGAACTTCGCTTGTGGGTTTTTTCTTTGAGAAGAGATTGGCGTTTCCAATTATGAGCAAACTAGGCCATGTCTACATGGAGGAAAAAGGGTCTAAAGAATATAATGGTGAATAAAGTTGAACTCTTCATGTTCAAGCTCAAGACAGAGGAGAATGCACAAAGTGTGCTAGAAGCAGGGCCATGGCACGTGATGGGGCACCCAATACTCATCAAGAAGTGGCATCCGGGTGTGAAATTGAACAGAAGCAAGAAAAATTCCATCCCTTTATGGGTCAATATAAAGTGCCCTTGGAATATTGGTTTTCAGAAGGTATGAGTTATACTGCAAGCAAACTAGGGAAGCCTTCAGGGCTTGATGAGAACATAACACTTATAAAGAGAATTAGTTACGCTAGGGTGTGTATAGATGTTATTTCAAAGAAGCTCCCTAATTCTCTAAAAATTATGAGATTGAAGGAGAATGGTGGACTAGAAGAAGACTCCATAAGGATTTCATATATATGGAGAACAAAATCCAAAAAGGAGAAATAAGTATGGAGAAAAAAGTATCGTTAAGAGGGAAAGTAAGACTTGAAGGATACCTCAGACCAAGTGCAAGCTACTCTAGCAGGAGAAGTACTAACAAGTGATAATCAGATTAACAAAAAGATGAATCAAGAGGAGGATAACTTGTCAGATAGAGGGAAGCAAGTAATTAAGGAATAAGCAAGGAAGGTCATGAATCTGGAGGAGAATAACATAGGAGGACTAGGGTCTCAAAGTATTCACTATCACAAAAACAAGGTCACAAACTTGGTGGGGAATAATATGGCAGGGACAGTGATACAAGGGACTAACACAGTAAGGATCTAGGGGAGATTAGTAGGGAAGGGAATAAGCAACAGATGTGAGGACCTGAATAATGTTGATACAACCATGGGGGAGAAGAACATAGTAGGGAAAAGGAAAAGGGACAATGAAGAAGTGAAAAGAATGCAGGTAGAGTTGATTGGTACTCCTATTTTGGAAAGAAAGGAAGCGTCAGGTTACTTACATGATATAGCTACTGTCTCCCCAGGATTAAACAGAAAGTTTAGGAAGAAGAGGTCAAGAAAGAAGAAGAAATGATGAAGATAGTAGCTTGGAATGTTAGGGGGCTTGATAGCCTAAATAAGGAATTTACAGTTAGGGAGTTGATTAAGAGTAGAAAGGCAGATTTTGTTGGTTTTTTGGAAACCAAAATAAAGAGGAAGCCACAGGAAAAAGGCTTATAGTTCCTGAATAAACATTGGAGGGTGATAACCAACCATGACTAGCACATGAATGGTAGGGTAATAATTAGGTTTAATGCTCATAAATTGAAAGTTGTCAAATAAGTTATGATGACCAAATGTTACAATGTGAAGTCCTAATCAAAGAAACAGGAAAGGAGTTTGTAATTACAGGCAGGGTGCTTAAAGTGAAATTGAAAGAGTTCATAACTACATCAGAGTTCTATAGGCAGCAATTGGAAATTTTAACTGGACCCTAGAATCAAATAAATCAAAAGAGGGAGAAGATGGAAACATCAAGATTACGGGGAGTTACAGGAACTGGTGAAAGGTTCAGGACTGACAAACTTAAAATGGTATGGGAATGCCTTTAATTGGAACAACAAATAAGCTAAAGAATGGTTCTTAATGCAGAAGCTTAACAGATTCATAGTGAATGGTAAGTGGATAGAGCTATTTACCCTTAGTAATACTACATTTGAAGAACTTAATATTTTTTTACCATAGTTCTATAATGGTGGAGATAACAACAGGTGAGTGGAAGAGGAAGGTCTATTCAAAATCTACAATCATCTAACGTACAATGTAGAGTTCAGGGATATACCTAGTGAAAGGTTAAAGTTGGGAGTCACTGGTTCTAAAAGATGCATACTGAGTAACAAGTTAAAGGAGTTGGGAAAACTGAAAAAAAATTGAGTAGGGACTCACTTAAGCTAGAATAGAAGGAGAAAGTTAAGGCTTTGAATGAGCTAAAGGAGTGCCAGGAGAGGCTAATAGTAGTCCTGACGATGTGAACCTAAGAAAGGAGGAAGTTAAGTTGGTCTCCAAATACCAAGTTCTATTGAATATTAATACACCAAAAAGACAAAAATTTAGAATGACCTGGTTAAATGAGGGTGAGAGATGCACAAAGTGTTTTATGAGCTCTATTTCTTTAAGAAGAAACGAGAACACTATTAAGGTGTTGGTAGATGATGCAGGTAGGAAACATGAGGATCAAAAGGGTAGCCTCTGATTATTTTAGCAAACAGTATGGAGCTAAAACTCAAGTTAAGGAAATTACAGAAGAGGTGATTACAGGAATCAAGGAGATTAATGAACAAAACAAGAGTCAACCGATTAAGGAAATTATAAGGGATGAGATAAAGGATGTTATCTTTTCATTAAACCCTAACAAATCCCCTGGATTAGATGAATATAATGGGATATTTTTTCAGAGAAATTGGTAAATGTTGGGAGAAGAGGTTATAGGAGTAGCGCAAGAGTTGTTTTAGGAAAAAAATCATCCTCAAAGAGTGGAATAAGACATATGCATATCTCATACCCAAATAAAGCAATGTAAAAAGACTTCAGCAATTCAAACCTATCGCTTGTTGTAGCTTCCTATACAAGATAATCACAAAGATTTTGACGAATATATTGAGAACAAGCTTGTAAAAAAAAATTTAGTCTTAAGCAAAATGCATTTATAAAGGGGAGGTGAGTAAATGCCAACATACTCATATGATAGGATTTGCTAGAAGGGTATAACTCAAAGAGGAAAATGGAAACTGTAAAATCAAAATGGATTTAGACAAGGAATATGATTCAGTTAACTAGAATTTCCTCTTCAATATCATGAAAGCTATAGACTTTCCAGAATTGTTCATAGATTCGGTAGAGGAGTGTGTAACCATTACTTCTATGTCTATATTGGTGAATAGGGAACCTACCAAACTGATAAAAGCTAGGAAAGGACTAAAAAAGGGCATCTTTTTTCCCCTTACCTATTTATTCTTTACATGGAGGCCCTGGCTACTCTCCTTTCAAGGAAGATAAGAACACATCTTGAGTTTCAGTTCCATTACAGACGCAAAGGTATGAAGTTAAGCCACCTAGCTTTTGTAAATGACTTGATTTTGTTTTGCAGGACAGAAAGAAATTCCATTAATATACTTATGCACTTTATAGTGGAGTTCCAAGAGATGTCAGGGCTAAGGTTTAACCCTAAGAAGAGTTGTTATAATCTTTCAAGCAACTCCAATAATGATGCAACCTATAAAGTAAAAGAAATGAGGATGAAATAAGGAAATTTACCTTTCAAGTACTTAACAGTCCCGATCTTACAAAGAAGAATAAATGTAGTTGACTGTAAACCAATGTTGGATTCCATTAACGAAAGGATAAACCAATTGAGCAATAGGTTCCTAAGCTGTGGAGGTAGGCTATAACTAATACAATCAATCCAAAGTGATGTCACAAACTATTGGCTCAATCACTTACCTATAACGAAAGTATATTAGCACTTTTTGTACAAATCATTTTATGATTAATAAAGGCATTTTTCATTATTTCGATGTTCATACATTTATGGATTTGATGTTGATCTTAAATTAATTTAATGAAGTCCTTAATACA
Source organism: Erythroxylum squamatum (assembly GCA_025629845.1). Lineage (NCBI taxonomy): Eukaryota > Viridiplantae > Streptophyta > Magnoliopsida > Malpighiales > Erythroxylaceae > Erythroxylum > Erythroxylum squamatum. Next base: position 21,868,211 of record JAOTBA010000204.1, on the reverse strand, counting down.
AAACATAACATAGAGGAAATCATGATAAGATCATGATAATGAGATTCCTATCATATGAAATTTTGTTAATATCTAAACTTTCCCTAATTATAGGATTAATGAGATGGGATATCATTAATCCGGATAGACCACCACATGTTATACTCCTTGATTAGATCAAGCAGTAGATCTTATAAGCTGTAGACATGAGTTGTTTAGAGTTAACATATGGATGCTTACTAAGGGTAGTATGTACATTAGACTAACCTACTATGAGACAATCATATGGATATTCTATTCCAGTGTCAATGATAGCCTCATCATAGCAATGGTGTAAATATCCTTTGACTTAAGGTACTCAAGGATATCTCGGATACTGATCATGGGCTTTGACTCCATTCATCGGTGCCTTTCAGGGGTCACTCATAGGGTGGTGATTGGGTACAACTCGAGGTATTTGGAGGTAATTGAGTAGCCAATAAAGGATTCATCACTCCTAATAGAAGAAGATGATACCCTCGACCTCTTGTCAGGGTCATTACTCAGGAGTCTTTGGACAGAGCAGATATGTGTCATGAAGAGAGTCTTCAATGATACATAGAGTAATGAGATCCTTAGGACAAGATCTAATATCAATTGGACTAGATGTTATGCAGTCAATATAATGGGAGTTGACACTTTGACCATACTCTAAACCAAGTGGGGTATAGATAGTGAAAGGGGTATAGATAGTGAAAGGAAAAATTACATGGCAACATTGCGTATGGAAGGGTTTGTAGTTAAACCACTAACTTTCCGGTCAATTGGGGGTCATGACGTGTTACTAGATACCACTCTTGAGTTACTTGAATTAAGTATTAATTCAAGTGGCCAACATAACCGGGAACCTAATGCGTCACACACATAGGAGATCCGAAGGATGAGTAAAATAGTCTTGAATGGTGACTCAAGATATGAGAGAGTGTTTCAGGATTGCATCGCAATGTGATTGTGGTAGAAAACATTGCATGGAATGGATTAGAAACAAGTGTTGTTGGCTGCCAATTTGGTGATTAACTTCCTAAAATTTCCATTAATGCATGCTATGCATGGTCATTAACTTCCCAAAACTTCCATTAATGTATGTTATTCAAGGTCATTAACTTCCTATAACTTCCATTAATGCATGCTATTCATGACCATTAACTTCCTATAACTCTCCATTAGTGATGGGGGTTATGGAAGGCCAAATGGTGCAGAAAATATAGATGATTTTCGTGCATCTTGTATAAGACACAAGAAAAAGAAAGGTTCTTTCTCATACACACTCCCTTTTTCTCTCTAACTCTCGCAAGAGTTCTTGTCTTTGCTAGTACAAATAAAGAATTCTAGTAAGGTTTCATCCTTTTATCTTCGTGTGGACTTCCATTAGAGACGATCTACATCAATTGTTGTGGTTTAGGACAAGGAGAAGATTAAAGAATGAAGGAGATCATCGGAAAGGTATGTAAACATCTTACATTTCATATTTTTATTTTCTATATATATATATGCATAAGTGGATCTGGTATTTGAGGTTTCGTTTTATTTTCCACTACGTATATTTGATATATATTATGTATGAGATGCATGGTCAATCGGAACTTTACAAGGCAACCCATGGAATTTTATTTCCTTTGATTGTTTTAGAAAGTTTGAAGTCCATAGTTAGGTTATTTCATTTCCAAATAAAATCGGGAAGGCATAGAACTTTGACATGAATTTGATGATCGATGAAGTAAGCAAAAAGAGGTGAAAGGGCTATAAAGAGTTAAGAAGTGATTTCGGAAAGTGGAGAAGAACAAAAGAAGTAGAAATATTTAAAAAATTGGTTAAACATTGCAGTTCATGATTGTGGCCTATGACAGGTTAAAAAGGGGGGCATGTGATTTTTAAAAGTCAAAATTTACCATTTTACCTTCTATCACCTATATATTCATTTCTAACTTCACTTTTTCACTCACTTTCATTTTTACTTCATCTCTCTAAGCTTTAAACCTCCAAACACTCTCGCTTCTCTCTACTCAAGTTTCAAACTTCCAAAGTTCTTCCAACTTCCACCAACTCGCAAGCCAGTATGCCGCACATTAAAAAAATAGTAAGGCGCGATCAATCAGCAGGGCGAACCCAAGTCTCGGGACAAGGGAAAAGGAACAGGGTAGCTAATTACGGAGCATCTTTCTCGATCTTCTCAGATGAGGAAAAAAACATGCCTTATTTGGAGAAACGGTAGATTTCAAAAATTTTTAAGAAATCATTTTGCAGCGGAAGCAACATATCCAAATCAACATGCCAATCCATACATGATATGGTATAAGGA
>JAOTBA010000204.1:21843565-21854694 GCA_025629845.1 Erythroxylum squamatum | reverse complement strand
GTTTCCTTCCAGGAGGAGTTCTATTACAGAATCTATAGAATACGTAAATAATACAACCTCAGCTGATATTTCTATCAGTTTCTGTTCTTTTTTTTTCACTTATTGTGCTTGTAGTAAGATGCAGGGAGATCTCAAGATTGAATTCTGCCTTTGGTAGAAATAGAATTCAAGCATCTAATGTTAGTATTGGATCTGGGAGCTATGAAGGTGATCAAGAACAAGATACCCAGAGAAGTTTTGTCAGTGGTTCACCAAGTGACAATTCTTCTGGAATGTGAGTGATCCATAATTATTTGTTCTTCTTAATTTTATAGAAGTTTTATTTGCTCGCTAGTTTTATAGTTTTCATTAAGTTAATAATGTTCACACAATTAAATGAAAAACACTATTTGATCACTGCATGTCTTTATTTCAAGAAACCGGAGATGATAATTACTCCATTTTTATGGAATAATTTCTTGTCCATTGTACTCAAAGACTTTTAAGTTGAATGACCCTCATGCTTTTTAAGGCCCATAAATTTATTTTTTGTTCTTTGTATAAAGGTGGCACTCTTCAAAACAAGTATTTCACTGAATTTGATATGTGGATTTTACAATAGTATGAGACTTGCCCTTCCACAAATTTCATGGTTTTCACCTTTTGAAAAATAGGATGCTGTAGACAACTGTGGCTTGGTTTATTTTGTTCATTTAAACTACTTTCTCTTTTAATTTGAAATCCTTATATTTTTATTGTATAATTCCTTGTTGTAAATAGCCTATAAACTTGGACTTGTCTTGAGTTTTAGCTTATCAGTCATTGAGGTTGGATCACCTTGATTCTGACTCATTGACTACAGTTATGAATGATTGCAGCGTTAAAGATCCCAACAAAATTCCTTATCCCCTATCTATAGCCATTGTGCTAGTTGGATGTGCCCTTGTATTTTCGTTGATTGCATTTGTGAAAGGTGGACCTTCATCAATCTTAGCAGCAATTGCAAAGTCAGGGTTAACTGCTGCATTTACATTGATATTTGTTTCAGAAATTGGGGACAAGGTAACTATTTAACATCTTCAATTTATGAATTTTGTTATCCAAGTTTAATGCAACTTACTTTATTTAGACTTACAATAAAATTGTATGCCTATCAAATTGGTAATGTCCTTGTGATTGTTCCTAATGAAAATTTAAGAAATACGTAGGACAAAAGATAAGGAGAATCATGAGAAGTTAATACAATTAAAAAAAAATTCTGAATGATATAGGATTTGGATTGGTGCCACATGCTGAAAAGTTTATAGAAATAATGCCAAGTAATTCAATAACAATGTGAAAAAAGAAAACATTTCCAATAAATTAAGATTTTTCATTTGGTACAACCTTTTCCATTCTACTTAAAGACAACATTTGTCTACATATTTTTCTCTACATTCTTTACTTCAGTATATGGACTTTGTTTCCATTGTGTCTTCCCAAATAAGCTTCAAACTTAATAAACACCAACTTTATTCCAATCTCATGGTCATTTTTTTGGTGTTTCTACTTTTTAATATAAATTGTGTCTACGGTTTTAGGGCATATCATGTAGCTAAAGAATATCTGCATTCTCATTTTATTTTGCTGCCAAAAATTTCCAAAATGCAAAAAGGAAAAGATTGAATAATTTTTTTAAGAAAATAAGAGGTTTATCATTGTGATTACCTGCAAACTGTACTTTTCTATTGTAATTACAAGTACAATGATAAAACTTCGGTGGTTCAATAATTTAACAGTGTTGAATTAATGTCCTATTTATTAGGAGGGAGGATTTAATAGAAATCTTAGAGGTAATCACTGTAATCTTATCTTACTCATTTTCATAGTTGAACTTCTATGAACCTGTCTAAATAAAAGTAATCAACCATTCATCTGAATAGCTACACAGCTCTTGAATCGACAAAAAAGAAAAGGAAGCAACAAATTTTGTTATAGAAACAACACTTTTTGTTTGGCTTATTTCATATAATAACTGCTTGAAAGATCTAGCATTTGAGCATATATTTGTTGTTTGTTGCATCTTTCTGATATCTTCTACTGAATGTAAACATATCAAATAATCCATTAGTTTGTTAAATAGGAGTAATGTGGAGTTCTAGTATCAAGTAGTATGGACAATGTGCTCTTCATTGGGATTGATATTGTCTTTATGTTCTAATACTGTTGGCATTGGTTCAACGGCTTAATGACTTAATACCTGTAATATGAATACTGAAACCTTGAATGATGCTAGTAGGTTTGCTTTCTAAGTTATTTATCGTTATGTCTACCCATTCTTCTCGAGCTTGGAGATGACTTTTTCATGTATTGACCAGACCTTTTTTATCGCTGCGCTCTTGGCTATGCAATATGAGAAAGGGCTGGTATGGTCTCTTTTTCAATTTTTTCCTTTTTCTGTTTGCCTATTTCTGTTGTTAATTCATCAAATATGCTAGTGGGTAAGCTTATAGCTGACCATTTTGCATGAGATTGGTTTCCATAAACGAGTGATAAGCAATATCACTGAAACTAATAAAACATGGCTAAATACTATGGGAGCTTTTGGCATTGGATTTCATTTTTTTAAAAAAAGGAAGAAGCTATTTGTCAAGTTGTATATTATCTTTTTAGGGAAGTCAATTTTTTGTATTCTAAAGAATGTGGGATCCTAAGAGGGTGCTTTTCCTTTCCTAGAAAAGTACAGAATCCTAGGAGACTATTTTCTTTTCCTAAGAGAGTGTAGAATCGTAGGAGATTGATTCTTATTTTTCCTCCTATACTAAGATGTATTCAAGGATGTAATCCTAAACTTTGTAATCAAACAACTCATTTTTCCTTCTATTTCACATCATGGTAAGGGTTTTTTATTGGGACTTCTTCTTCGAGGTTGCTACAGTTTCTTAGGACTTCATTCTTCTGTTTTTTTCTTGTGCCGAATATCTGTATCTGAGATTGCCTAAGGTTCTGTTTAAGGAGGTTTTAATAGTTAGGATATTGAGAAATTGAGGAATTTATTGGGATCTTCTGAGAAGCACTCCGGAGCTAGTTGTTTAGGTCTCTCGGGTAAACCTTGATCTTCTTTTTGCATGAATGCCTCAAACAAGTATTATGCCTCTACTTGGATAATTGTCTCTGATATCATAGACCATCTAACTCACTCCTCACATTTACTTCATACGTATACCCCATGCCTTAATAATAGGAAGATTGTAGTGGCCAATGGTTTGTTGGCTATTGTTGTAGGAGTAGGAGATGTAGTGGCCAATGGTTCATTGGCTATTGTTGCAGGATTAGGAGATGTATATATTACACCTCTTCTCTATCAAAAAAACAAAAAAAAGGTGTTCTTCATGTGCCAAAACTTTCTACCAACCTTGTATTAATTCAAAAATAGCCTTGTGTCTATCCAAAAACTTACACATGACCTTAAATGTTATGCAATTTTTTCTTCTTCTTATTGTGTTCTTCAGGAGTTGGGCTCAGGGAAGAGGATTAGACTTATGGTCTCTATCATCTTGAATCTTCTAAAAAAATCATGAATAATTTGTAAATGTCATTTCTTGACACTTTAGATAAAGATGTCATTTGACTTTACCATTTATACCTTCCATATTTTAGAGTTTTAAAATCATGTTTTCAGATTTGTTTGAAGGATTAGATATCTTAATTTTTCATTGTGAAATTTGTGAATTGACAAAACATACTTGTATATCCTTTCCTATTAGTACGAAAAGAAGTCCTCATCCTTTTCATTTGATTCATGGTGATATATAGGGTCCCTCTACTATTCCTAGTATTTCTAGGGCTTGTTGGCCTCCTGATTGATGATTGTACTTTGATTATGTGGTTTTTCTTACTCAAAAAAAAAAAAAATGATGTTAGCACAGCTATTCTTAATTTTCATTCCATAATCCAAAACTAATTTGATTTTAAGATTAAAAGCTTTAGGTTTGATAATGCAAAAGATTATTTTAATCAGATTTTGTCACCTACTTTCAAAAAGAGGGAATTGTTAATGACTCATCATGCATTGACAAAATGGGGTAGCAAAGAAGAAAAAATGGGCATTTATTTAGTATAACTTGGGCTCTAATCTTTCAAGGGGATGTTCCTAAATCCAATAGAACTGCCCCCACACATGTGATAAATAAACTTCCCTCACTTGTGTTAGACGATAAAAGTCCCATGGAAACCTTTACTATTATTACCCGAACTTCAGAACCTCAAGTGGGCTTACTTTTAGGGTATTTGGTTGCACTGTCTTTCTACATGTCCATGGTTAATACAAATGAAAGTTAGATCCTCGTGCCCATTAGATGCATCTTTTTAAGATACTCACTTAGACAAAAGGTGTACAATTGCTAGAACCGTTCATCATGAAAGTTTTATACCTCGGTTGACATCACTTTCATTGAAAACAAACCATCTTTTGCCAAGTCCTATCTTCATCAAGAGACATCAATGATGGAAGATAATATTTTTGAGTGTTTTATGCCACTTGACCTTCTTGCGTCTGTTCCAAACCCATCTTCAACCCTTAGTCGTATGTCTGACCAAAAAATGTTTAAATCTTTCATGTCATCTAGTCTTGTGTATGTCCCAAGAAATATAGAAATCTCTCTTGTGTCCATTTGTGATACTTAAGATTTTCCAAGGGTATTCTCAAAGAGCAATTGCTCCAGACCCGAAAGAAGTCTAAGAATCCAATCAAACTCTGGAAATGAGTCCACAGTAAGATCTGATCCTCCTTGACATACACAATTAGTTGTAAAACCCACAAATGGCTCCCACCTTTCTATTGCTATTAGGAAAGGTACTAGAAAGTGCACAAAGAGACCATTATACCCATTGCCTCACTATAGATCACTTAAAACTCTTGTTACCAACCGACACAAAATTCATTGCAAATCTAAATTCTATTTTCATTCCTAATACTCATTTTGAGGCATTCTCAAAAAAGGAATGGAAGATTGCTATGAGAGAGGAAATGGATGCGTTAAAGAAGAGTAGGACAGGACTCAGGAGAGACTGTTGATAAACCAAAGGGAAGAACACAGTTGATATCTAAATGGATCTTCATGTTGAAATATAAAGCTAATGGATCGTTAGAGAGATATAAAACACAATTGTTTGATAAAGTGTACATTCATACTTATAGGATTGGTAATCAGTAAATATTGTGTGAGGATTTGTTATCTATGGCAATACACGTTGATTGGCAACCTCTCCAGTATGATCTGAGGAATGCCTTAATAGAGATCTAGATAAAGAAATCGACGTGAATGTTCCACTGGGCTTTAAAGAAAACATATGTAATAAAGTGTGTAAGCTAAAAAAGGCCCCATATAGGTTGAAACAATCTCTTAGAGCATGGTTTGGTAGATTTGTTAAACATATGAAAGGGTTGGGATATAAATAAAGTCAAGGTGATCACACCATCTTCATCAAACCCATAGTTATGGAGGGAGTGACTACCCTTCTAGTGTATGTTGATGAATTACTGTAAATGAAAACGATGAAAAAGAAAAAGGAGAGTTGAAGAAATGAATGAACAAAGAATTCAAGACCATGGAGCTTGGGAAATTGAGGATGTGGCATATTCCACCAAGAACTTTCATATCTCAATAGAAATATATGGTTGATCTCTTAAAAGATGGCAAAGATTGTGTGCAAACGGGTCTCTACTCCAATGGGCCCAAATCATAACTTATTAAGAAGCGAAAGAACCAATTGTTGATAGAAAGATGTACCAAAGGTTTGTAGGTAGGTTCATATGTTTTGCTCATGCTCCACCCAACATAGCATACTCAATAGGCATGGTTAGTCAGTTTATGCATGATTCAAGAGATTCACATGTACAAGTTGTGTATAGGATATTGCATTACTTAAAGGAAATCCAAGCAAAAGAATTCTATTTAAGAGGAATAATCATCTCACCCTAAAAGCCTACATTGCTAAGGACTTTGTAGGATAACATTTGTTACATCCTAGTCTAATCATCTTAAATTGAGAAAGCTCCTTCACATTACAGTTTATATGAATCAAGGGCCTAAAATGTAATTAATTATGCTACCATATGCAAAGAAAAAGTGTAACTATGTACTAATCATTGTTTCCAAAAAAAAGTTTGTAAGCTTATAAGATATAAAATTTTTAGTTTATCATAATCTTCTTGTACTTTTAGCTTTATCATATATCATGTTTTCTTATTTAATACTTGGTTTGTGTTTGTATTTCTTGGATGATATTTGTAGTATTTCTTTCATTTCAAGATGCTACATTTTGTTATAGTTTGATGGGGATAATTTTTTGGACAATTATAGCATGATGATTGTAAAGCTAAAGTTGTAGTTGATCTATTGTGATACTTGAATAGGTTCTTCTAGGATCAATGGGTGCTTTATCATTGATGACAATCTTGTCTGTTGTAATTGGGCGAATATTCCATTCTGTGCCAGCTCAATTTCAAACCAGTAAGCGTCTAAGCCTCCTTACATTCTTTACTTTAAATTAGAAATTATGGATAAGAGTACATGCTGTAAATTCTAGTGCTACTATACATTGCCAGCAAAACTACTATAAAAAACATTGTATAGTTCTACAATTCGACAAATTTATGGGTCAAAATATGAGGAACTTCTTGCAACCTTTACTTTTTAGCCTTTTTTCTCAACAAGATCTATTATCAGACTACCCTTCACTTTTACAGCCTCCTTTTCTTATGCTTGTGGCTGTATTTTTTTTCATATCTTCCATATATCTTGATTTGATGATTGTTTATGAAGTAATGCCCTGACCTATTTTTTCTTTTATGGAGCACGTGTAGAATGCCGCAAATAATGTTGCAAGATTCACATGATTTGTATGATTTGGTTATAATTTTGTTTCTTAGAATAACTCATGTATAGTTGTCAACTAACCTTTATTTTTCAGGTTTTTCCTTATTTAGGTGGTTGTATGGTTATAAATCTTTTCTCCTTGTACTCTTACAAATATATACAATATAGAACTTTTACACACATTCGTATGGTGTCAAAGAAGAAATTTATTCTTGTTAACCTTAGTCACCAATAAACCTGTAGGAAAACCTAAACACTTGCCTCTTACTTGAACCAATTCATCTTCCTCTACCTATTCTTTCTTTCTATCATGTATGAAGTTTCTAAGAAAACTAGCACTCTTGAACAACTTATAAACACCCCTACAAGCTTGCTTACATCAGTTGCTACTACTCAAGCTCCAATCTCGGACTCCCACTCCATCTAGATCACCACTATCAAATTGAATGGAATTATTTGGATGTATATCTGTGGGCAAAATTGGGATGGGCAAAATTGGCTACTTGACCTGATACATGAACCTAAAATGGGTGATCCAAATTATCCAATATGGGATGCGGAGAACTCAATGGTGATGAGGTGGTTGGGGAACTCAATAGAGGAGGACATAAGCTGCAACTAGTGCTATCACACGACCAAGGAGCTTCGTGACAATATCAACCAAATGAAATTTGGAAAATAAATTTTCACGTATATGAGTTAACCTTGAAGCTTGGTGAATTCTTTCAAGATGAGGTTAGCATCACCAAGTATTTTAAATCTTTGAAACTTCTTTGGCAAGATTTGAATCTTTTCAATGATTATGAGTGGAAATCTTTGGAGGATTGTAACTATCATAAGGAAACTATGGAGAATAACCATATTTTAAATTTCTTATTGGTCTAAATGTGGAGTTTGATGAAGTTAGAGGTAGGATTATTGGCCAACAATCCCTTCCATCAGTTGGAGAAGCCTTCTTTGAGGTGTGTCGTGAGGAGAGTCACTGTCTTGTCGTGCTCAGCAGAAAGAGCCTTAGTATATCTATTGAAAACTCAACCTTGGTTGCCGATGTGAGTGCTGGCTGAAACAGTATCAAGAAACCTGATGACAAATCTCATGCTAGTGTGATTATTGTTATAAGGCTTGTCATATGCATGATACCTGGTTTAAGCTTCATGGAAAACTAGCTAACTTGAAGGCTCTCATGAAGGTCTGTTCAATTGTCCTATTGCATGTGAGGCAAAGTCAATTTCCTTCAAAAAGGAGCATTTTGATAAAATCATGAAGCTTTTGAAATCCAACTTAGGTTTATTGAGTACTAATACTTCCATTGCTCAAGCAGGTAGCATTTCAAAGTACTATCTTGTCATTTACCCTATTACACTACTCCTGGGATTATATAATCAAATGACAAGAATATTTATTTTATTCTATACTTATTACCCATGTTCTCGTCATGATAAAATTTTTATAGTAGATAGTTCTTATTCTTATATAGCTGGAAAAGTTTGATAGATCTCTCAAAAGCTATTTCCTTAAAAAATGTGCTAAACTTGTAATCTGCCGATATTAAATTATCTAGGGACTCTAATACTTGTGTTACTTTTTCTGAATCCCATCATGTTTTTTCAAGAACTAAGCTTGGGGAAGACGAGTGGCAGTGGTAAATTGATAGATGACCTCTATTATTTTAAAGATGAGGATTCCAATAAGAAGTTTTAAGGCTTCATTAGTGTCAGTCCAACTGCAGTTATGGATCAAGTCATGCTTTGGCATTATAGACCAGGACATTCCAGTTTTTTTTATCAAAAAGAAGTAATTCCTAGTTTATTTAAACACTTGCATTGTTCTAAATTATATTGTGAGAACTGCTTTTGAAAAGTAATTAAGGAATTTCATTAACTATGCACAAAAGTATACATCAAATACATCCTCAAAGTACCATTAGAGGTAAATGCATAATTAAAGCTAGTATCTCTAATTGAATTATTCATCCCTTGCATTGTTTAGCAGCAACATAGAAGTCCAAGCTAAAGCTAAAGGTCATATTCTCAACTTCCTAAGGAGAGCATGGGGTGTAGCATAAGAGATATCTCTGGTTCACATCCATTTGCCAAAGCAGGCGGTCGAAGTTTGGTCAAGAGTTTGTTTAAACTACCTGTGGTATCCAACACGCCTTACCAAACATTATGCTATTTCTTTCCCTCCATATATGATGAACCAACATTCCAAAGTCAATTTTGGCTAACTTCTTATTAGTCTTGTTCTTCATTATGAGATTTGAAGCCCACTCAATTATTCTTGGCCATTCCATGTTTGTATAATAAAGATTGGATATCCCCAACGATCTTATTCGACAACACTTGAGAGAAAGAGCACTCAAAGAACAAATGCATATGACTCTCTTAAGGTTCACCACATAATACAATCCATGTAGTTGATTTTGAACTTGATTTTGTCCCTTTAACCGAGTCTTTGTGATGTAGCTAGCCAAAGCAGGAATGAGAGGGGATGGAGCAAGATTGGAATCCCAAACTAAATCAAAGTAGTGTACTTAGATTGTTCCAATAGCAACCTCCTACACGATTGAGTAGTGAACTTTGAGCTCTTTTCTTAAGTCAAAGTAGTGTACTTAGATTGTTCCAATAGCAACCTCCTACATGATTGAGTAGTGAACTTTGAGCTCTTTTCTTAAGTCAAGAGGATGCAATTAGGTGCATTTGAGCTAGAAGAGCATTCAGGCAGACTTTGCAGAATTTCCTAGAAGCCACGAGATGAATGATAAGGCCAATGCTGGACTCCATTCTCAATGAGATCGCTGACCTTGGTTGTGGAAGGGACAATAACTTTCAGAGCAGTGAAATCCCTGAGCTTATAAAGTGGCCCTAGAGGATGCCAGTTGTCAAACCAAAACTATGTAGCACTGCCGATGCCTATTTTGTGCTTGATATAAGCTTGCTTGAAGCTTCTTGTTTTAGGATTTCTTGGAAAATGGAGTGAACATATTTTACTTCTACAAGTATTTTGGTGCATGACTTATGCCCACATAAATAGTAAAGGAATATGAAAACTTGAACCAATGGCTGAAAAGTGTATTTTTATTGATTATGTACCCAAAAAAAAGGATAAGAGTGTTTTAATCCAAAAACTTGAAAAAATAATTGTCTTTATGGGTGTCATATTCTTGAAACATCAACCTTTTCTTCACCAAATTCCACATTAAGGGGAGAACATAGGAGAAGAAAGTTTTTGGGATATAAATACTATTATATTGCCTAAAACTATTGATGTGAAAGAGCTTAAAGTCTATAGAAGAAATAAAAGAAGAAAAATTAGTCGATCACAAGTCTTAATTTGGTGGGATGGAGGATAGAAATTGAGTTAATAGCAAAGACAACAAGGATTGAAATTTCGATTATGTTAGAATTTTCTTAGATAGGAAGTAGTAGTAACATAATTATGTTATTTTGGTCTTAGATATGATGCCCCAGTTGTTTAGGACTTAAACTTATATAATTTTGATCGGAATAAGATTTAAATTTGATAGGAACATTTTCCTACTAGAATAAGGATTTTAATAACTTATCTATAAAAATGTTACTTAGCCCTTCAATAAGAATAGATATTGAACTTTTTCAACAAACTTGAGTTTTTAACTAATAAGTGTGATTCTTAGACTCTAGGAGTGATTCTTAGTTTCCTACTCTCCATTGTTTGTGTTTTTCATTAAATTCCAGTAATTTTAACCTAAAGTTTCAGTAACCAAAATCCTAAATTCTAGCCATATCAAATAGAAATTCCAATCATATTAAATCCTAAAATCCTAGCCTAAATTTCCAACAAACAAATCATAAAAGCTTAGTTATACCAAATTTGAAATTTCAACATTCCAAGATGAAACCTAGACCTGAAACTTAATATTCTAGCAACCTAACATCAACCATATTTCTTAATTTTGTGAGTTTTTAGCTACTAGGTAATCCTTCGTCTATTTGTCCAACATCAATTTAATATTAGAGCTTTAGTTTACAATGACAACACATTGGGAAGGGCATATAAAAGAATATTCAACGACTAAGAGCAAGATGAAATACTTTTGAGAATTATGCAAAAATTGGATATCGAAGGTGTTAGGATTAATACTGTCAACAAACCTAGGATATGGCAAGACGAAAATGAGAGGGGGCTGTGGGCAATGATAATGATGTGGGCAATGATGAGGTGGACAACGCTCCACAAGTTAGTTAGGAATGGGGCACATGGATGGGGAATAACAGAATGTACTGGTGGGTAGTCAAGTAGGGGGGCAGA
>JAOTBA010000204.1:21814695-21827328 GCA_025629845.1 Erythroxylum squamatum | reverse complement strand
ATTATGTAAACTTATAAATTGAGTCATTTATGTTTCATACAAACATGTAAACTTAAGTATATTGTCGATTTATTGGGGCTATTTTTTTATTTCGCTCAAGGCCTATAAAACGATAGGAACAGCCCTACTCATCTCCCATGAACTCCTTTCCTTTAAGTTCTTTCTCAAGAATCTTCATTTACTCACCAGCTTCTTCTATGATATTTGGTAGCTCTCTGTCTTTCGCGCCACGAGCTTTCTTTTGTGTTTGTGGGATTTGCATATAATAAGCACGCATCAATATAAAAAAAATTGAGACTGGTTTTGTTTGATTTTAAACAAGTTGGAAAGAAATGCAAATAAAATTTCAATATATTATATATTATATATGTAGAATAATTTATTTTGGTTTCAGCTATTTTATTAAAATCATTTAATTAATTTATAAATTATAAAAATATTAAATTAAATTTAAAAATTGATTAATTTTTTATTATTATATATTTTATGTTTTTAATTAGATTTATAAAATTAAATTTTTGTAAAGATAAATATTTAAAATATAAAATTTTATGAAAACATTAAAATATATTAAAATATAATACTCATTTCTTTATATTTTTTTTAAAATTATACCTTTATAAGTTATTTTATATATAAACAATTACTACTAAATATTAAATTTTATTAAATATATTTAATAAACAACTGATATTAAATTCACTAATAAGATTATCAGGCTGTTTGGAAGAGAGTGTAATTGAATTCAATTCACTTGTTTGGAATAAAAAAAAGAGTAATGAATTGAATTCCCACTCCCTTTGTAAATTCAATTCACAGTATAATTCACGTGAATTGAACCCAACAGCTGCATCTCTTCTTTTTTAAAGTTGTGGCCCAATAATACTCATGACTCCAACATAATAACCCTACAGCAGACGAGCCACTCTTCTCCCAACAGCAGACCCACACACCACCAGTCGACGCAACAATAGATTGCGCAACGTCCACGCAACAACACCTCTGCTTCCTTGAGCTGATCAGCCTTCCTGGAGGCCTCGAGAGCGAGTTCTTTGGACTTTTTAGTGGTCTGGGCAACGAGATCGGCGATGTTGTTGGAGGAGGTTAGAGATTGGGATCTCTTGGCGGCTTCTTCGGCGAAGAGTCGAGCCCTCTTCCAGATGTCTTCCATTTTTTCTGCTCCCTATTGGCTGTTTCAAGTGTGCTGTAGATAGTGGAGAGGAGATTGGGTTAGACGTCGTCGTTGGTTTGAAGTGGATAATATATTTATGTGTATATATACAGATAGATTTAAGAATTAAAATATTTAATCAGTATTATTATTATTAAATATAATTAATTAATTTATTTTAGTTAACACAAATTAATTAATTTATAAAAATTGACCGATTAATTTACATGTGTTATAATACATTTTACAATAAATAATAAAAATAGCATATAGATGTGGGTAAATATGTTATATGAAATAATTGACTTCAATTCTAATTTTATTGGATTTATTTCAAACAGTATAATTAAATTCAATTATAATATTACTAGATTTGTTTCAAACAATATAAATTGAATTTAGTTCAACCTCATTAATATAATCTAATTAAATTCAATTCCCTGTATGTATTAGCTATTATTATTTAGCCCAAAATCGAGAGAATGATCATGTAAATCAGAATTTAGCTTTGCCATGTGCATTAGTTGGACTATTCTTTACCTTCCAAGCCGAATGGCCGGACCCTCTTTTCCCTCCCTGTCCAGTAACCTGCCATTCCGTTACCGTTACATCCTTCATCCAATCTCCGCCGCCCACTTCAGCAGCACGACCTCCACCACCACAATGCTCACTGGCCACTCATCTCTTGAAGTCGTCGGCGGCGGTAGCGACCTCTTCCTCCCAGCCTTCACCTCCCTACACCTGCCCTACTCACCCTTTCCTGTCATCGCCCAAAACCCACATGTGGAAACCATCTTTGCTTCCTTTTTTCGCTCCACTCCCCACGTTAGGTACAAGCGTGAGTGCCTCCGTACCAAAGACGATGGCTCCGTCGCCTTAGACTGGGCATCCGGCGACCACCACTCGTTGCCTGCTGAGTCTCCGCTTGTCATTTTACTGGTCTGTGATTTACCATTTCTAGTTAGTTAGAGAAAATTATAGTATAAATCAATAAAGAAAAAAATATTTTGCAGCCAGGTTTAACAGGAGGAAGTGAGGACTCGTATGTGAGGCACATGCTAGTTAGAGCGAGGAGTAAAGGATGGCGTGTGGTCGTTTTCAATAGCAGAGGTTGTGGAAATAGCCCTGTTACCACTCCTCAGGTGAACCCCATTGTCCATCTACCAAGTGGTGATTATTCTTATATATAAGAAGTAGGAGTAGTTGATTTTGACTTGTGATGAAACTGATAGTGATGATGCAGTTCTATTCGGCTTCATTTTTAGGAGACATGCGTGAAGTAGTGGCTCATGTTGCCACTAGATACCCCAATGCCAACTTGTATGCTGTTGGTTGGTCTTTAGGTGCCAACATTCTCGTAAATTACTTGGGTCAGGTACTTTTCAAAACCAATCCTGAGGGAATACGTTAGTAGACTGTTGTGATATTTAACAAGGGGTTCTATCCAGGTTCTATCCACCTTGTTGTTAGGGGTGGGAGTACCTCTACCACCTACCAAGTTGATGAGGGATCTGTATGTATTTTTGTTTTCAAATGTACCAAAAAAGTTCTCTATTGATTCTTCTGTATCAAATGTTTGCTCATCGGTTACCTTTTTGGGAGACATTTTACGGTTAAAAATGCAGGCCAAATTTTGGATGAGGCTAGGTTCAAGGTTGCCAAAAGTGAATTTTATTGATTAAGATACAACTTGATGATTTACTTTTGTTATAATAAGGATGCCAAGGCTGAGTTGATTATATCTTTTAATTTTCAATGGCTTTTTGGATTCAGCATCTTTTGTTCTTTGCATACCTTGACAAGATTTAGACTTTCTACCTCTTTTTGCTGCCTTTTTTTTGTGATTTTATTATAGTGTTACTATTTACAACTTATTTTTGTTGTGTTGGATTTTCAGGATTCTCAAACATGTCCTCTAATTGGTGCTGTGTCATTATGCAATCCTTTCAATTTGGTGGTTGCAGATGAGGACTTTCGTAAGGGCTTTAACGTAATCTATGACAAGGCTCTTACAAATGGTCTCTGTAAAATTTTCAAGAGGTAATTCTATAACAATTTACTTTTTGCGTCACTACCAAATGTTTCCACTTAGTGATACATCATATACTCTTCTTAGTGTAGGCATGCTCTTCTTTTTGAAGATATGGGTGGTGAGTTTAACATCCCATTGGCTGCCAATGCAAAGTCTGTCAGGGAATTTGATAATGCTCTAACTCGTGGTATATGTTTTGTAGATAGAATAAGTTTTCATGCTTGTTTTTATCTTGTAGTTGTCAGAGTTAAGTTTTGACAGGCATCCTAATTTTGTTGTAAAATGGAGCAGTTTCCTTTGGTTTCAAGTCAGTGGATGACTATTATGCTAATTCAAGCAGCTCAAATTCCATCAAATATGTTCAGAAGCCTTTATTATGTATCCAGGTAATAGATACTTCCTTATCTTGACAACCATATCTAACAACAACAACAACAACAGCAACAACAACAATGCCTAGTGAAAATCCCGCCAAAGTGCGGGGTCTGGGGAGGTTTAGTAGTACGCAGCCTTATCCTTAACTAGTAGAAAGCCTGTTTCTATATATATTATATATATGTATATATATATGTATGAATGTATATATATATATATATATGTATGTATGTATGTATATATATGTATGTATATATATACACACACACACACACATACATATAATAAAATGGAAAGTAATTTGATATGCAACAAGAGACATATTCTTGCAAGAAGACCAAGTCAAAGGCGGATTAGGCAGTTAGTGAGCAGTGGACAACTATTGGAGGAAAAATAGGAAAAATTGGGTAGTTCTAGATTTTTAGGAGTAGTGGGTTATGGATAAGTATTATTAGTTATTTTTATCTACAAGTGAGTCTCTAGAAGTTAGTTTATAAATAGGTCTCTAGTTATTGTCATTAGTGAGTGTGTTTTTCTATTTTCAGTGTATTCTTGGAGTTTAGGCAGTTGGAGTTGTCTTTTCCTATTGGTGTGGTAGTCTATGAGATTCTCCTACACTTCCTATATTACTTTATTTGCATTTAATGAAAACTCGCATCCATTATCTTCTCCTAGTCCTAAAAGTTTGGTATTAAAGCCCTATGATTATATTATGGTTGTCCGAACCCATGGCTCTTCTTCTGCGCCACTACCTCCTCCACCACCAACAAATCGAAGTGCAACTCCAACCTATGCTAATCAGTCTTAAGAAGTAGTACTCCAACAACTCGACGCCCTTCCACAACAATTAGCATCATTGATAGCACAATTGTAAATGTTGGATAATTGAATCGAAGAGGTAGCACAACAAAGGTTGCAAACTAGACAACAGACCTTTAGTGGAGAATCCAGTCAACCTTTGTTAGGGAAGAAAAAGAATGTTATTATAGAATTAGAGGAAGCATATGCTGAATGAGAAAACATCACTTCCGAAGAATTCTTGCAAAGTTGGATTTTCCTAGATTTGAGAATGGAAATCTACGAGGATGGATCCTGAAGGTAGAAAAATATTTTCGACGTTACTAAACTCCAAAAGATTAGAATGTTGATGTGGCATACATGTATTTAAAGGGGAAGCCTTGGATGTGTTTTTGTCGATCAACATTGAACGGATCATATATGATTGGGTAGAGTTGGTCAAAATACTACATGAGCATTTTGGCCCAGTTGAGTTTGCCGATCCTGATGAGCACCTTTGTGCAATCCAATAAACAGACACTATTCAAGAATACTTTCAAGAGTTTGTGAGGAGGTCTACATGAGTATCTAATTGGCTTAAACACTATTTATTAGGAATTTTTCTTAATGGTCTCAAAGAAGAACTTTAGGTTGATATGCGCATTCAAAAACCTAGGAATGTATAAAGAGTCGTGAGCTTGGGCCTTGAATATGAAGCAAAACTCACAACAACAAAGGGCATTCATAGAAGTCAAACGGGTGGTGATGGGTCTTCTTTAGGAACCTGAGGTAATTCTTACTCTCCATATTATACAAATGCCTTTCCTTTTGCTGGTGGGAACCCAATAGTGGGCGAAAAAGTGGCCAACTTTGTTCCACGATAACTTACAATAGGACAACAAACCAAAAAGGATAAAGGCTTGTGCTTTCGTTGTAATGAGAAATTCGAACTTGACATCAATGCAATCGGTCGAATATGTCGATTATAAACACTGAAGGAGAGATAGATTTCTTTGATGAAAATCTTGAAGCAAATGAAGAAGAAACAGTGGCTAAGATGGAAGAAATTCCAATGCATGCAACTTTGGGAAAAATATCAGGCACCACTGTGAAAATCATGGAAAAATTAAAGGGAGAGATGTTCTCATGTTGATCAACAGTGGATCAACCTATGACATCATATCGGACACGGCAGTCATTGACCTTCACCTCCCATTAGTTCAAGTTCTTTCTTTTGGATTGCAGATAGGCAATGGTGATACCATCAGTTGTAATTGTGTAAAGGAGTTAAGATCCAGCTCGAAGATCTCTCGATCACCCAAGATTTTTATGCCTTTTCGATTTTTGGTGTTGATGAGGTATTGGGGATTAGATGACTTGCCCCTCTTAATACTATCCAAGACAATTGGAGTAAGATGTTCATGATATTTAATTATAATGGGAAGAAGTACAAATTGCAAGGAAAAGTGAAACTAAGAAGCCAAGGGAGTAACCTTCAAAGCCATGCAAAAATTGATCCATAGTGAGAAACAAGGAGTGTTGTGCCAAATTACTAAACTGCCTGAAACTCAAGTCAATCAAGAGGCCATGATTCTGGACGTTCAAAACCTACTTGAATTTTTCCATACTGTCTTCCAAACACCTCATGGAGTCCCACCTGACTGAAGTCAATCCCAGATATCCTACCTAATGCCAAAACACCCAATATGACCCTATAGATATCCTTTTTACCTAAAAAATGAGATTGAACGTGTGGTTGCTGAGTTACTTGACAAAGGATTAATATGTCCAAGCTCCAACCCGTTTGCAGCCCTATTTTAGTAGTAAGAAAGAAAGATGGGAGTTGGAGATTTTGTGTTAATTACAGGAGCTTGAATAAGATCATTGTTGCTGATAAGTACCCCATCCCAAATATTTATGAGTTGTTGGAAGAGTTGAATGGAGCCTCTTTCTTCTCTAAAATTGACTATGCTCAGGCTATCACCATATTTGAATGAAACCTGAAAATGTCCACTAAACAACATTTCAAACACACTGTGGCCAGTATCTCTTTTTTAGTCATGCCTTTTGGTTTGACCATCATTCCATCTACATTCTAGTCGGTAATGAATCATTTTTTTCACCCCCATCTTCAAAGATTTATTTTGGTTTCTTTGATGATATTTTGATGTATAGTCGTAACCTTGATCCACATAAAGAATACTTGAGGGTTTTGTTACGTATTAAATGTTACAACAATTATACAACTGTAAATGTGCCTGTGGATAATATAAAATACCCCTATAACAGTTTCCCTAGCAGAAGAAAATTATGAATTAGCTATTTATCTTTCTCTTTCCTCGTGTATTTCTTTGCCTTCTCTCATCCTTTTGAATTCTTCTCTATTCTTCTCTCCTTTGTTTATCATTATTCTCTTTAACAAAAAATATTCATAACAAATGGTATTAAAGCTTTACGATTCTCGGCCAAGAAATTCCAAAAACATGACAGAAGATGATTGGGATCAAGAGATTGAGAAGCTTGAAGAAAGTAGCCAAAAAATTAAGGGATCTCAGATTCGAATTGAGAAGTGGAGGTAGAAAATTTAGGTACAATTCAGTTGCCATCAATACGAGATAGATAACCTTAAAGCAATGTTCAATCAATTTATGCAATCAAGAAGAATGGCTACTTTAGAAAATACCAACCTTACTCTTGATACAACAATAACTGACAGACAAGATCAAGGATCTTATAATAACACTAATGGCAGAAAGATGGATAATGATGTTAAAGAAGAGATGTTTAGGAGCAACTTGAATTTTAGCATGAGTACTGTGCTAACTATAGAATAAAATAATGAGGAACACGTATGGAAATCTCAAGTTGGTGATTCATTATGAGAAGCCAAAAATAAAATTAAGTGAAGAAGAATTTATCTTCAAAAGAAGTTTGGCAAAACTAGAATTGAATGAAGAAGGGTTTTTGGATTTAAAAGTGTTGTAGAGAGGCTCTTATAACATGAACAGAAACTGAAATTCTCCTTAGTAATCTCCATATACAGAATACACTAATATATACAGAATCATTTGTCCTATTTTAGAAAACAAACTAATTGCTAAACATTGGTCATTGACTAAGAAAATTATAATTAGCCTAAATAAATGAATGATTAAAATAAACCTAAATTAGTAAAGAAGAATCATAGCTATTAATTAGCTATTTACAACTATATCAAATCTTCTAGAAGATCAAATATTCTGATTTTCTAACACTTGTGAACAAGTTGAAACGTTAAAGTTTAACTTAAATTTTGATAGACGCCTCTGGATCTTTTGTGACCCTTTTGCCTTATCTCCTCCTTATCCTACTATAATTACATGTAAAATTCATTCACATGTTGCAAATGACAGTAGTGTCTATGTAATCAAATTTAGGATGCTCTATATCTGTGGATTGTCAAGTAGAATTTGTCTATTGTTTTTGTTTCTCTAGAACTTGAAAATTATTTTCTTTGACAATTCTTACATTAGTTTTACTCTTAATTTAAATACATATGGAGTGTTTAGCAAATCTTCCTCTACTTCTTACTATTTTCTTTTTCTTTTACTGCATCTACAACTTAGTTTTGTCTTCCTTTTTCGGCATACTTTTATGCAACTGTCATTTCATCATGTTTTGATTATGTTTATGTTTTATAGACATGAGTCAAATATTGAAAAATAAGGTTTTCACCTGTAATTGCATATTATTCAATTTTCTAATAACTTTTAATAAGGCAAATAACTTACTTTTTGGACATAATTTGTCAATGGGTTAACTTAATTTTGTTGCAAAGTATTAGTGTAGTACAATTGTCAAGTAAGAGGATGTGAGGTGGGTTTGGGCCAGGATGGAAGTTTACTTCGTTTGGTATGGCCATGGCATGATGAGCCTTAAATCTATTAAGAAACTCTACATTGTTTCATTTGGACGATGTGTTCGCAAAAATGAAGCTTGTTATTTGAAGAGTGTTTAAGATGAGAGTGAGTAACTTCTTAATAATGAAAATTATCTAACACCTTAAACTAACCTTTGTGTTGATTAATTTGAACACATAGTTCTGGGATAGGGACAAGTTCTTAATTGCTTCTTAGCATGCAAATGTTTGGTCGCTCAAGTAATCATTTGTAATGATCATTTGAATTACCAGATTTTCATTTCTTTGTTAACTGGAGGATAGTGAATTTAAGTTCTTGATATAGTAACTCTGGAATGGCACTTGCTACATTGAACATAATTGTTGGGCTAAGGGTAGTTTTGCAAATAATTAGGACTCACTATAGATCAAGAAAAGATCACTCTAATGTTAGAATTTCATATTGGTGTCAGTTCTGCTCTTGCTTCTTATCCTTCAAAATTTCAAATATGAAGTTATACTTGAATTATCTTTGTAAATAAATTTAATTTTCAATTGTTTGTAGGCTGCCAATGATCCAATTGCTCCAGATAGGGGAATTCCTCGTGAAGATATCATGGTAAAATTTTCTATATATTCTAAGTCATTTGCTTCTTTAAAATGACCTTTCTTGATAGTTTCTTTATTCTATGTTTACTTTTGCTCTAGTATTTGAAGCACCAAAGAGTGATAATTGTGGATGTTCTACTTTGCCCTATGATGTAAGTTTAGGTTTGCGCCTTATAGATATGGGCCTTTTCAATATTGGTGTTGACGTGCAAAGTTATGGATCTAATCTTAACTTCAATGATAAGTCGACTAGCCTAAAAAAAAAAGCGTCGAGGACATCTCTGGCATAGACTTGTAATGTTTGAGTTAGTTTTTAGGACTTGAGAATAGTAGCAATGATGTGAGTAGCTATTTCTTGAATCACGTTATCTTTTTATACTAAAGTTAGAATAAAACAAAAGTGATCAAAGTTTATAAAAGAAATCAAAAGGGCAAATCTGTCGGCAAGGAGAAGGTAATTGTATTTGCAATGATAGTGAGGACATAATAGTAACAACACCCAAGACACCCTTACATTACCAAAAGAAGTGAGTGAATTATTGGTTGATTTTTTGGACCTTATATTAGATGATTTACCAAAAGAAGTGAGTGAATTATTGGTTGATTTTTTAGACCTAATATTAGATGATTTACCAGGCGAATTATCTCCTTTGCAAGATGTTTACCAAATCTTTCAGTAATGCTTAAATATTATTGAAAATGAAGAGTTGAAGAGATAAGTAGAAGAGTTGCTAAAAAAGAATTTATTCAAGAAACTCTTAGTCTATATGCAGTTCCAGCATTGTTGATTTCTAAAAAGCATGGAAGTTGGCGAATATACATTGATTGTTGGGTGATAAACAAGATCACAAAAAGGTATAGGTTTCCAATCTCTTGCCTTGATGACATATTAGACATGTGACTAGAGTTACTTTCTTTACCAAGATGGACTTACAAAGTGTGTATCATCAACTGAGAATTAGACTTGGAGATGAATGGAAAATGACTGTCAAGACTAAGTAAGGGCTTTGTGAATTGTTGGTGATGCCCTTTGAACTAATAAATGCACCTATCACTTTTATGAGAGTGCTGAACCAAGTGTTTTGACCCTTTTGGATAAATCTTTGGCGGTATGTTTTGATGGCATATTAATATATAACAAGACTATAGAAGACCAACTGTTACATCTTTAACAAGTCTTAAGAGTTTTGAGACGAGAATCTTTATATCAACTTAAAGAAGTGTTCTTTCATGCAAACAAGCGTTGTATTTTGGATTTTATTATGTCCTATTGAAGAGTGGAGATGGATCATAAGAAGGCTAAAGCTATCCTTAATTAGCTTATTGTCAAGGATGTGCATGAGAGACAGAGTTTTCATAGTCTAACAATATTATATAGGTGATTTATTCATAATTTTAGCACCATAATGACACACATAATTGATTATATGAAGAAAGGACTTTTTATTTTGTTAAAGACAACAACTAAAGCCTCTGAACAAATTAAGAAAAGGATGACTAAATTTCCTGTTTTACAACATTCAATTTTTTCTAAAGTATTTGAAGTTGCTTGTAATGCATCTCATGTGAGAATTGGGCACATACTTAACCAAGGGTACCCAATTGCTTACTTCAGTGAGAAGTTAAGTAAAGACAAACAATGATATTTGACCGATGGTAATGAATTTTATATGGTGTCATATCTCTCGTAAAAGGAGTTTATTCTATATTTTGATCATAAATCTTTTAAACATCTCAAGTCCTAAAAGGACTTATTCTATATTTTGATCATGAGTCTTTTAAACACTTCAAGTCCTAAAAGATATTGAAGAAAATTCAGAGTGAATTTTGTTATTAAACATCAACTAGGAGTTGAGAACAAGATAACATATGTGTTTAGGTAGAAAGAACCATTTGCTAAACATTTGGGTGGTAAAAGTTGTGGGGTTTGGAAAACTAAAAAGAAAATATGTTTCAAATCAAAATTTTGGAATAATAATTTATTCAAAAATTGTAACCAGACAAAGGGACAGGTGCTTTCCTTTTGTGAACCATGATGAGTACTTTTTCCAGAGAAAATCGACTTTGCCTACTCAATATTTCTATAAAGGAGTGTGTAATCTGGAAATTATATAGAGGAGGGTCAGTATATCACTTTGGAAGAGATAAAACTATAGAATTAATTGAAGATCACTTTATTAGCCCTCTTTAAAGCAGGATGTGTCTAAGGTCATACGATAATCTTGAACATGTCAATTAGCTAATGGAAAAAAGCGAAATTCTGGACTATATACATATCTGCCTATGCCTCATGAACCATGACAGGACAATGGGACATGAGTATGGATTTTGTCTTGGGAGTTTCTAAACCTATAAGAGGTTATGATTCTACTTTGGTGATGTGGTGGATAGGTTTTTAAACATGAGTCATTTTGTTCTATACTCCATGATTGATGTTGTCCATATTGCTAAACTCTTCTTCAAAGAGATTTATGTCTCCCAGATTATCTTTAACCATTGTATCTGATCACAATGTAAAATTTATGGGTTATTTTGGAGAACTCTATGCAAAATATTGAATATTGCTTCAGTTTTTAGGTTCTTTCCATCCTTAAAACCAATGGACAAACATAAGTGGTGAATAGAAGATTGGGGGACTTGTTAAGATGCTTGGTACAGGGACAACAAACACTGAAATTTATTTTATGTTATGTTTCCTTATTAGATAGGAAGTAGTAACAAGTTAGATGTATGATCTAATTTTTTAGGACTTAAAACTTATTTAAAAATAAAGAATTATTATGACAAACTTATTTAAAAATAAACATTTCTTATTAAAGTAGGACTTAGTTCTATTTTGGATATTTTAATTAGGAATTTCTTTATTACTAGAATAAGGGTTTAAGAGTTTTCAGCCTTCAATAATAAGATCCTAACTCTTTTTTTTCCGATAAATTTGAGTTTTCAATTAGAAGGTGTAATGCTTTTTTCTAAGAGTAATTTCTAGTTCTCCTCCCTCCATTGCTTGTCTACCTTACTAAAATTCCAGCAATTCTAACTTGAATTTCCAACAATCAAAACATTAAATTCTAACCATATCAAAACCTAGATTTTCAGCTATTCCAAACATGAAATTTCAATAACTTAAGTTGAAATCCCAAGCCTAAAACTCGAATTTCAATAATCAGATTTTACAAGTTTGTGGGTTCTAAATACTAGTTTGATATATCTTCTACTTGTCCTACATTAAAAACTTAGATTAGTTGCACACATATTACAATCTAGATGCTTCCCAAGGGGCGACTCAAAAGACAAAGTCTCCTTAGGCTTCTTGAGACCAAATGATTTCCAGGGTGTATCATTTGCCCCAAGATGAGCAAGAGAAATGATTTCATAGTTATGCTCCTTGCCTTGAAAGCAGATCTCCTTAGATGACACCAAGACCTTGAATCCTTAGGTAAAGGATAAATGTCTAATGACTTTTCCCCACCTTTAGTTTATAGGAATATATCTATAAAGAATCAAGAATTGCTGAGTTGAAATTGGGTTGTGGTAGCCTTGCCCCTTTTTGGATATCTATGAACATTTTGGATCTTGAGCCTTTTCAAGATTAGTCTTCATTTATAATGCATTCTCGTTTCAAATTTCTTTTATTTAATGGTCTTTGTGATTGTAGAGAATCCTGTAATAATAAATAGTCCCTTAATTAAGGGATTATTCTTATAGATTATCCTTAGCTATAATATCTAGCTATATTAGGGATATTTCCAAATAAGGAGTCTTCCTAATTAGGAAGACTCCCATAACTATGTA
>JAOTBA010000204.1:21803674-21814595 GCA_025629845.1 Erythroxylum squamatum | reverse complement strand
GGAAAAAATGGAAGATGGAAGCATATGTATCCCATTTGTTCCTACTAAAGAACAAAGAGCAGATGTCTTCACAAAGGAGCTATTCAGACAACCATTTGAAGAACAAATTAGCAAGTTGGGCATGATAGCCATCTTTGCACCAACTTGAGGGGGAGTGTAGAGAATCCTATAATAATAGATAGTCCCTTAATTAAGGGATTATCCTTAGCTGTAATATCTAGCTATATTAGGGATATTTTCAAATAAGGAGTCTTCCTAATTAGGAAGACTCCCATAACTATGTACCGTAGCTCTATATGAGAAAAGCAGCATCTGTACATCTATTCTATCTGAATAAAAAGAGAGAAGCTTTTACAGTGATGACTTTTGGTTTTTAGCATTACATGTACTTGATTTTATTCTCATAGTTGTGGTACTTTCTGTTCCGAGTCATGTCGCGAGGTAATGTTAATGTTTAGGGGTATGTTTGAATCCTACATTAGCATGATATCTAAAGAGCAAGTATGTGTTTTATGGTGATGTAACTACTAAAGAGTAAGTCTACATTTTAGGAGGGCCTGACTAGTTAAGAGTAGGTCATGTTGGTGTGACTATTGAAGAGTAAGTTTGCTTCTTATTGCACTGTGACTACTAAAGAGCAGCTTTGTGTCTTTATGTTGGTGTGGCTATTGAAGAGCAAGTTTACATCTTTATGTTGGAGTGACTGTTGCATCCTAAAGGATTGGAATTTTTTTTATAGCATAAGGAAGGAGCTTTCATTTCAATAGCTGGCAAAGTAGGGTAACTCAAAAAACATGGCTAGAAAAAGATCAAGTAAGAGTTCTTTAAGACTATTGATATAAGCAAGTTTGTATGTACCAATTATGATAACCTCGTTTACTTGAAATGGTCTAGTTTAGTTTGGAACTAATTTTCCTTTAGCCTTAGATTTGAAAATGACACCAGTCCTTTGCAATACTAGTTTCCCTCTAAGGTGGCTCTAACCACAAATATTCTTCATATTATAAAGCCTAATTCTTTGCTATTATGCAACATTTTTTGTTTAAGCTACCTCTCTCCACTCTTCAACAAGATCAACTCATATTTGAGGCTTGTCATTCGTACTTGGTTGAAACTTAGCTACTCTTAGACTTTGAATCTTGAGCTTGATAGGGATTAGGGCTTTTGCTAAAGGTTAAGGTGAATGGGGACTCAACTTTTTTGAAGTTTTCAGAGTTGTTTGGTGGGCCCATAATATTAAATGAATTCGTTGACATATATTCCGTTGGCCTACGTAACTCTTACTTTCGGTCTCTATAGGATTGTTCTATTTTCCCTTTTGTCAGACTGTTGGTTTGGGGGTGTGCCACAAATGTGAATTGTTGCTTAATTTTAATTTCTTGTAGAAGTTTACGAAACTTGAAGAAAGAGCAAAAAGTAATTCTTCCTTCATTTTTTGTGAATAGTATAAGAAATATAGAGGGTAATATGGTCCTAATCACCTCGTTAAATCAAGAAGAATATATTTATTCTCTAAGCAATAAAATCCCATTAATTTAGCTACTAATTAATTGGATATCAACTAATTATCTATAGAGAATCAGCTAATTATCTCTAAGCAATAAAATCTCATTAATTCAGCTACTAATTAATAGAATATCAACCAATTATTTGTAGAGAATCAAGATAATTAGCTGATTATTTTTATAATATCAACACTCACCCTTAAGTTGGTACATAAATATTGATCATGTCCAATTTGCTTATTAAGAACTCAAAATTCTGTCTTAGTCCTCCTTTGGTGAAGACATCAGCAACTTGTGTTGTAGGTATAAACGGTATGCAAATGAGTCCACTTTCAAGTTTTTCTTCTATAAAATGTTTGTCAATCTCAACGTGCCTCGTCTAATCATGCTGAACTGGATTGTTGGCAATATTGATAGTTGCTTTGCTATCACAAAACAATTTCATTTGGTGCTCTATTGGTTTCTTAAGTTCTTTCATACTCTTTTAAGCCAGATTAAGTAACAATTTTTTTGAGCCATTGCTCTATATTCTACCTCCCAACTACCTCTGGCTACAACACTTTGTTTTTTACACTTCCAGGTTACTAGGTTTCCCCACAAATATGTGCAATACCCAGAAGTTGATCTTTTGTCAATAAGAGACCTTATGTAGTTTGCATTAGTGTAGGAGTTGATCTTTTGTCAATAAGAGACCTTACGTAGTTTGCATCAGTGTAGGCTTCAACTATCTGTTGATCACTTTTCTTGAAGAATCCTTTAAGTATCTTAAGATTCGGTACACTACTTCCAAGTATTCTTCATAGGGAGTGTGCATAAACTGGCTTAACACACGAACAACAAAGCAAATATTTGGTCTGGTGTAAATCTCCAAGCCGAGAGTGGGGACAAAGAGGAAATAAAGTAGGAAAAGATGTTCAGGCCCATGTTGTTGCATTTCAACAAAATAAAGGAACACCTTAGGAGTTAGGTGGTCTGAATTAAGAAGAGGTTCAGAAGGTGGGGCCTTTTATTGACAACTTTGGCAAGTCTTCAATCACTTGTTTTTTGGCATATTCAGGTGAATTTTCACTCTTTATTTGATTAAATGTCTTGGGAACAACTTTTGTCAACTCCTGGATTATATGTCAGGAGTTACTGACCATATGACCTACTCAACAAACCCTTTTTCTTATATATTCCCCATGTCCAAGCAGTAGGAAAATAGCCACGTCTGATGGTTCTAATAGATGTAACTGTCAATTCCACTACTAACCCCAAAAAAGTTCTCCATGTCCCTAGATTATCCACGAACTTGATCTCTATCAACAAACTCGATCGATATTTGAATTGCTATGTGATTTTTCATTGTGATTTTTCAAGATGAGAATTTGGGGAAGGTTGGTGGACATGTTAGAGTAAAGGATGGTCTCAACTACCTTGAAGAATTAAATGTATCAAGCAAGATTAAGGACAATTTATCTCTCCTTTCTTTTAAAATCTTTTTAATCTGATAAAGAGAAAATTTGGCTCCACCATTGATGACTTGGGCATTCATCATTTAGAGTCGTTAAAATTATGTTTCCTTATTTATTTAAAGGTCTAAATATTAATAATTTTAATTGTAAAGTGTGTGAGCTTACTAAACACAAATATGTATATATTTTAACTAGTAATAAAAGAAATTTTATCCCTTTTTATCACATTCATAGTGATATCTGAAGTCCTACTTTTCCTAATGTTTATGTTAGGAAATAAATTTTTTCTCTTATTGATGATTGTACTCATTCCATTTTGATATTTTTACTTGAGTACAAATCTGGTGCCAGTATTATCTTCCCAAATTTTTGTTCCATAATTAAAAATCAATTTGGGGGCAACATAAAAAGATTTAGGACTGATAATGCTATAGGGAGTATTTCAGTCTAGTCCTAACTCCATTCTTTTAAAAAGAAAGGATCATACATGATTCATCTTGTGTTAATACCCCATCACAAACTCTATACATTTAAAAGGAAAGGATCATACATGATTTATCTCGTGTTAATACCCAATTACAAACTCCATACTTTTAAAAAGAAAGGATCATACATGATTCATCTTGTGTTAATACTCCATAACAAAATGTAGTAGAAGAGAAATGGTCACCTTCTTGGATCAACCCAAACCTTCCTTTTTCAAAAAATATACCTAAATCCTTTTAGGAGGTGGTAGTACTCACAACTGCTTATCCTATAAATCTTTTGCCTTTACGAGTCTTAGGATTTAAGAGTTCGATGGAAATCCTCTCAATATTTTGCCCTGATATACAAATTGTTAATAACTTTGTTCTTAGGGTATTTGGGTGTCTCATTTGTTCATGTTCACAACCAAAACCTTGGAAAAAGTTAGATCCCAGAGCATTGAAATGTCTCTTTGTGGGTTCTGTTTGACTCAAAAAGGGTATAAATATTACCAGTCTTTGTCAAAAAGGTTTTATGTCTCGGCAGATACTGCTTCCAATGCACATGAATCTTAATTCACTACTACTTATTTTCAAATAGAGAATTCAACAATAGAAGCTAAGGATAGGGAGATGTCAAGAATAATATTGATCAAGATCTTCCTATTGCTTTTAGAAAACAGATTAAGGAATGTATCAAACAACCACTATAACCTTTTACTCATTTTCTTTTTATTTTTTTTTTAATTTTCCCACCATCTCATAAAGCTTTCATTGTGAGCCTAAACAATATTGTCATCCCTAAAACCTTATCAAGCTTTAACTAGTGAGAAATGGAGACAAGCTATGAATGTGAAAATGGAGACATTGGAAAAAATAAAACTTGGGTGTTGGTGAAGCTGTCAGCTGGGAAGAAACTTGTGGGATATAGATGGATTTACATAGTGAAGTATAAGCAGATGGATCAGTTGAAAGATATACGATTGTTGGCAAATGGTTGTATTCAAACTTACGGAATTGACTACTTATCTTTTGATCCTGTTGCAAAGATAAATACTATTAGATTTCTCTTATCTTTGATATTTAACTATGTCTGGGAATTGCAGCAATTTAATGTCAAGAATGGATTTTTCCATTGAGAACTCGAGGAAGAAATCTACATGGAAGTGTCTTTAGGTTATAGGTGTAATTTGGCTGCTCAAACTATTTGTAAGTTGAAGTAGCCATTGTATGGACTAAAATAGTTGCCACAGTCATTTTGGGAGGTCTACAAGAGTAATGATGGCTATAGGTATAGACAAAGCTAAAGGGATCATACGTTGTTCATCGAACGCTCTTTCATAAGAAACCACAATAATTTTTGAGTATGTTGATGACATAATAGTGACAAAGGATGACAACAAGAAAATACAGTCTCTAAGTTAATGTTTGACAAAAAAGTTTAAGATCAATGAGTTAGGAAGCCTGAAATATTTTCTTAATATTGAAGTAGCTCACTCTAGACATGGTATTTATATCTCCAAACAAAAGTATGTTATTGATCTCCTAAGAGAAACATGCAAGACAACTTGCAAACCAGCAAATATTGCAATAGACACAAACATTAAACTTAGAAAGACAGAGGAGGATGTTGTACTATATAGGAAATGTATCAACACTTTGTTGGAAGGCTCATTTATTTGTCTCACATATGACCAGATATAGCATATGCAGTGAGTGTAATAAGTCAAGTTGTATAGCTCAAAATAAGTTCATTCACAGGCAACTTACCAAGTATTACAATATCTCAATGGGACACCAGGGAAAAGTATTATGATCAAGAGAAATGGAGGTCTACTACTTAAGGCATATATGGATGTTGATTAGTAGGATTAATTTTTGGAAGGAGATCAACTTCGGGATGTTGCATCTTGTAACGTGGACAAGTAAGAAGAAAAATGTGGTAGCACGATCTAGTGCAGAGGCAAAATTTCAAACAATGTTTCAAGGTGTGTGTGAGCTATTTTAGTTGAAAATTATCCTAGAAGACTTGAAGATTAAGTGAGACGGCCCAATAAGACTATTATGATAATAAATCATGTTGTTCAATATAATCTGGTACAACATGATTGAATGAAGCATATAGTTGATAGACACTTCATAAAAGAAAAATTAGAGTGGTTTGATTTCACACCTTATGTGACTATAAATAATCAACTTGCGATATATTTACTAAGGAATTAAGTAGTTCAAGTTTTGAGGATATTGTATCTAAGTTGGGAAGAGAGAATACGTATTCACTAACGTGAGAGAGAGTGTGCAAAAACATGGTTATTTTAGGATTTTATATTTACTTAGGATATCTCATGATTATGGGAGATTATTATTATTATTTTTTCCCTATTTAGTTAGGATATCCCATGATCATGTAATCTGATTATTTTTATTTCCTTTTTAATTCTTAGGATAGTTTGTATATAACTGACTCTCTTGTACACTTGTAAACAATGAATGCAGAAAGATCTTCTTTCATTTAGAAATTGTTCAATATATCTTCCAATGATTGAATTTCTCAATCTCTTCTGTCATTGAGAAATTGTTCAATATATCTTCCAATAATTGAAGCATACACCTCTACTTCAATTAACTTGAAATAATAACTAACTGTATGAACTTTATCTGCTCGATTGTTGGATGGAAGGAACCCCAAGTATCAGTTATCCATTGCTCAAATGGAATGAGACTCAAAATTAGGGTGTAATAGATAGAGGTCTATGGTAAAAATTTGACTGTCATTGACAATTGTTATAGGCTTTCATCCTGCCTGCTGTTCTTCAACGTTGATCAGTAATATTCCTGTTTTAGTATTCTATGAGGGAAGATAGAAGTACCTTGATCTGCTGAATCTTCGTGGCAGTCCTCAGATCTGCCTGACCTCTAAAGAGGGCACGAATCATGGGTATGATAGGATGGAAGATTTGTGGTAAAGCGAGTCATCTACTATTATGTATATTGCAGCCTTATGGGCAATCCTACTTGCCTCCTTTCGATCTTCTAGTAGCTCACCGTTCTTGATGTATGCATGCAATGCACCAATCCACACATCCTATTAAGTCCTCCAAATTGTACTGATCAAGCTCCAGGTATACAGGTTAATCTTTTTGCCCAAAAAATTCTTCAAACTTACGTATATTTTGTTTCAATTTTTGGGAGTTGGTCTACTACTACATTTTGTTCTCTAGATATAAGTTCAATGTTTATATTTAAAGTTCGGGCCATCTGTGTTTATTTTGTCTGGTACTTTTGCATTGACTCTTCTTTGATTTCGTAAGTCCCTTTGATCTAGTTAACTGTGATTTATGAGTTTGGTTGAATAAGAATGCTCTAAAGCTATAGTTAGGCTAGCAATCGCATCCCACATAGCAATTCTTCGCACTTGATTTGTTATTCGCATCCTTAAAACATAACTGTGTATATTTAATATCTATGTTGTACGGTCCTTTTAAGTATGAGGCATGTGCCACTCCTTTTCTAACGAGATGGCCATCTTCCTTCACGATCCATATTGCATGCTTATTTATCTCCTCTCTTATATTCTTTAGGCCTGATTGTGCATTCTACAAGGAAGCCTGCGATGACTTGAGTCTTTAGTGTTGCCTTTGACACATAACGAATGCCAAACTCACTGAATTCGATTAGACTATTTAACCTTCCTTCCAAGAGAGCTTGGTTTGTGAAGAGTCTGTTGTAGTGGCAGACCTATTACAATATGAATAGTATGAGGTTTTGTATAGATGTTATGAGTGCTAGAGCTATTTTTCCCAACTTGGCGGTTCACTCTTTTGCTCCTAACAGATCATATTTGTGTAATGTACCAGTTTTTGTTGTGCACTCTCTTCCCTTACTGGCGCTGAGCTTCATTCTTTCACTGTCACTACATGATATACAAATAGGCTTCAATGGTGTAGGCATAGAAAGAAATGCAGAGTGTCGCCTGTGGCTGATGATTTGCGAGTTGATTCCGATCATATCTAATGTCTGCCACGTGAATTAGTCCACATATTCTTCCAGTAGTGTTTCCAATTTCGACCTGTCTTGTACTGTCATGCTCATTCCCACACTGAGTCATGTTATTAGATTTGTTTTGCCCCCTATGTTAACTTTCAATGAGTTGCCCTCTCTGATCCTTGTCAAGATCTTGCATACCAATTTCGTGAATAGCCATGAGTAGGAAAGGTCTCGTATTAGTTTTTAGCAATATAACTGTTATGTGCCCGTGCTTGGGATCGAGTCCAAGGACGATTCTTAAGAAAGTTAATCTCTTTCTCTTTATTTACGTTAGTTGCCTTCCTTGCAGAGCCTATTTTTTGGTGATGAAAAAAATTGACAGCACTTGTTAAAGACAAGGTCTGCCAAGATTGGGCTAAATTACTCTACATTAGCTAATTTTTATGATAACTTCTTACTTTATTGCATAATGTAATAACCTTATATAGGCAAAGAAACATAAAAGTTCCACCTAAACTAGGACTCCTAGAAAGTTGTTTTAGGACTCTTAGAAAGACTCCTATTCAGCTATTTTTATTAACATAACTATAATAGAAACTAGTGTAGAAATAATAGGGAAATAATAGACTTCTACTGAAAATAAAATACTCCTCTAATAGACTCTTCATAAAACGCTCATACTCCTCTGATAGACTCCTAATAAAATACTAATCCATATCATTACTCCCCTCTTTGTCATCGAGCTTGCCTTTACGCTCGAAATCAAGTTATGCCAGTGATGGTATGCAAAGATATCTCCTCCTCTTCTTCCTCAGAATCTACCACCTCAATCCAAAATAGTCTCTGACATTTGTGCCCCACTGAATAAGATTCGTCACAATTGTAGCACATCCTCTTCTCTCTTCTTTCAGCCATTTTCGCTCTGGTTAAGTGTCTTCCCATTGGGGGTGGAGTACTTGCTATACTGGAGGTTGTTTTTTTAGCCCCTGAGTTTATCTTACTTCCTAAAAGGGTGGTTGCACTCACGTTGGTGTTGTTAGTACTACTGTGTAGTTGTGAAGATGGCCATAAGGTGGTGTTTCGGCTGCCTCTTGCCCCTTGGGTGTATTGCATCTGCATACATTGTAATTTTCTTTCACATGCTCTTGCTAAGTTCATTGCAGCCCCAAGATTAACAGGATATTGCATCTCCACCTCGATTCGCAAGCCTTCTACCAACCCAGCCGTGAATAGATTTACTTGTAGGTCTCATGGAAGCCTTATGGTTTGCGCCAGTAGTGTTTGGAATTGGCATTGATATTCTTCTACGCTCCCTTTCTGTGTGAGGTTCGCCAATTTTCCTATAGGGTTGTTTCTAAGGTGAGGGCCGATCTCATATTGTAGTGGTTTTTGAAACAGTACCAATGCATTCCTGGTTCTTCTTGTTCAAGTTGGAAGAACCACAGTTGGGCCTCCCCCATTAAATGAAAGGAAGAAAATCTTACCTTCTCCTCCTTCGCTGTTTGTTGGCTTAGGAAAAACTATTCACACTTGTGAAGCCAAACCAACGGATCCATCGAGTCATCGTACATTGGAAATTCCATCTTAGTATATTTAGGCACCATTCTTGCCCGTTGCCCCCATCGGTCCTCTCCTCCCGTGGTGATGGTGATGGTGCCTGATACTTGCTCGATTTTGCGCCTTCCAAACTTGCAAGCATGCGGATAATCTCTGCATATTGAGCCTTTAATTCTTGCTGCCCCAACTCTAATGCTCGTATCCTCTGATCCATCTGCCAATTTACCGAAGATTGCTCTGCAGATAAATGGCCTGTTTCGTTCATGAACTCCTGCTCTGGTACCAAATTGTTATGTGCCCGTGCTTGAGATTGAGTCCAAGGACGATTCTTAAGAAAGTTAATCTCTTTCCCTTTATTTACATTGGTTCCCTTCCTTGCAGAACCTATTTTGGTGACGAAAAAAACTAGCAGCACTTGTAAAAGACAAGGTTTGCCAAGATTGGGCTAAATTGCTCCTCCTAATTAGCTAATTTTTATGGTAACTTCCTCCTTCTTTATTGCATAACATAATAGCCTTATATAGGCAAAGAAA
The DNA here is from genome assembly GCA_025629845.1 of Erythroxylum squamatum. Classification (NCBI taxonomy): domain Eukaryota; kingdom Viridiplantae; phylum Streptophyta; class Magnoliopsida; order Malpighiales; family Erythroxylaceae; genus Erythroxylum; species Erythroxylum squamatum. The sequence goes on along the minus strand of JAOTBA010000204.1, from coordinate 21,805,095 downwards.
CATAAAAGTTCCACCTAAACTAGGACACCTAGAAAGACTCCTATTCAAGCTGTTTTAGGACTCTTAGAAAGACTCCTATTAAGCTGTTTTTATTAACGTAACTATAACAAAAACTAGTGCATAAATAATAGGGAAATAATAGACTTCTACAAAAAATAAATACTCCTCTATTAGACTCCTAATAAAACACTCATACTGTGGGTTAGGGTTAGACATTGGCTCTTCCTCCTAAAAAATTATATGTTCATACTTCTTTTTCGCTTGCCTTTTGAGTATTCTACTAAATTTATAGCTTTTGGGATGACTCGAGGGATTTGTTTCTTGCTTATCTTCATCTCACCGCTTATAATCATATTTATGACTCAACTCTAGGTGATGTGTTGAGCTTGTGGGCATGACCTCTCCCTTTCTTCATGCTCGTGCCTTTAACTTAGGATTAGTATTTGAGCCAGGGTCTGGCCAAGTCCAAAATGAAGTCAGAGGATTCAATTTGAGTTAGTAGAAAATTAATTTTTAAAAATTTTTTCGATCAAATTCCGACATATATATTGAATTTTACTAAATCCTAGAACTATACTGTTCATCCTTTCCCTTCTATTCTCTCTTGCTGCCGTCCCATTATATGTTTCATGACTCTAACTTCTTTTATAAGAACCTGCTTTTTCGTTTCCATTTTTTGGCCCCAGCACAATCGTTGCATGATTTTGCTCTTTCCCCTTCTCTTATTTGACATTTGGAGATCTACTGACAGTCTGATCTTCCCTTCCACAGCTCTCTTCTCCTTACTCATTGTCTTTGATTTGATAGGAGAGTATATAGGGTGTTTCTAGGACTACTTTTAGAGATTTGATTTCTTTGCTCCTTTACTTCTTTGTGCTGTTTTGAATGATGGAGATTGTGCTTTTTTGGGTTAGTTTCTGTCCGTTGCAAGCTCTTCTGTTGGTGGCAGGTGAGATTGTGCTTTTTTGGGTTAGTTTCTGTCTGTTGGCGAGCTCTTCTGTTGGTGGCAGGTGAGCTCTTCTTTTTGACTGGTGCTTCATCCAGTTACTTTATAGATCAAGTCGGGTTGGAATCAGGCTTGCATTGGATTTTTGGAGGATCTCAGAATTGAATTTAGGCAACATGAACGAAGCTCGATTGGATTTCAATTCGTCCCTTGTAAGAAATTGACATAATTGGATCATGTCATCAATTCTTATTCACAAATCCTGTTAGTCAGTAGTGTTATGCCCATTAGATGTGATGGCGTGTGGTTGTATTTGGCTGGAGGTGATGGGTGATGATAAGTGAAAGTTTTTGCGTTTTTCGGATAAGGAATTAGCAGCGGATTGTTTTCGAATTTGTGGACAAACTACATGGAATTTGGGGATGGTTCTAAAGGCAAAATTGTAGAGAAAGAAGTCAGCTACAACTTTGGTGAA
>JAOTBA010000204.1:21699029-21716153 GCA_025629845.1 Erythroxylum squamatum | reverse complement strand
CCGCCCCGTTGCCATCCCTAGCCTTTTAAATGATTTGACCTATAATATTCCAGGAATTTTGGAAAAAGTTTCCATTAAAGCCACGAGGATTTGGTGCCTTCATTCCATCCATGTCAAAGACAACATCCTCACTCTCCTTGTCATACACAAGTTTAGTTAATAAATCCGAGTCTGTTGGTGAAACTTTCTTTGTAGTGATTTTACAAATTTCAGTGAAAGTAGTAGATGAAGTACTAAGAGTGAGAAAAAGAAAATCAAATTACCTTACAACTTCATCCTATATGTCCTAGTGATTATGTAGTATTAAGCCTTCTTTGGAGGTTATGGAATAGAATTGTTGTGGTTTTTCATTGCAAGGATAATGTTGAAGAAGCACTTTTTACAATTGTCACCATCTTTAATCCAATTTACCCTGACCTTTTGCTATAGTAGAGATGCTTGCTTCCTAACAACTTGCATGAATATGGAAAGTGAATATTTTTCCTTATCTAAAAGTTTAGGATCATTTAGTGTAAGAACAATTTGTGCTTGAATTGCTTCAAGTTCCATTCTAATAGAGTTTAGGACTGCTTTAGTACATGATCCTTTTGAAGAGTTTACCAATTTGAGTTCATTTTTTATGGCTTTAGCTTTTGAACACAAGTAAATTTCTTGGTCCCCACAAAAGTAAAATTAGCACCTCTTTTATAGGCCTTCAAAAAACCACTTTCATGAACTAAAAAGTTGTTGAACCTGAAGGGACAGTGATTAACAAACTTCTGGAGTAGATTTTCCTCTATAATTGGTGAATGATCTAAGAATAATGGGTCTTTAAACTTGGCAAAGCTGCCAAGGAATTAAGCTAGCCAATTTTCATTGACAACAGCTCTATCTAACTTCTTTCTAATGAGCCAATTGGAGGTTTGTTTATTGGACCAAGTGAAAGTGTGTCCCATATATTTAAGATCAATCACTCCCAGCACTTCCATACAATCTTTGAATTTAGTAAAAAAAAATTCCTTAAATTATAGTTTCCTTAAGCTTTTGATATGTAAAAAGTAGAGTTGAATTCCCTATAGATCATCCATGGTTTTGAGATGTTACTACTGACATTTCTGAGATTGTTTCATATGATTCTTCTCTGAAAAGCAAAGTTACTAACATATATAAAGGACATGATTTTATCTATCTTCTCATACAAAAAGAAAATGCTAAGATACATGCTTGTTCATTAGAATCCAACAAGTCCACTCAACTTTATAGTAGATCCCAAAATATTCAGTTTGCCAAAATTCTCTGATTTCACTTTGGTTTTAAGTAGTGCAAGTGTAAGAGGCTTTTCCCTCATGAAAAAATCCCTCAAAACTGAAAGCTTTGTAGGGAAATTTATACCTTTAATATTCAAGTTAAAATTGACATTTTGAAAAGGGTTACCTTTGGAGCTTTTCCCCTTGACCCTTTGAGATTTACTTCTCTGCACTGTTTGAAATTGTTCACTACTATCTTCATCATTGTTTACTCTTATTTCACAGAGTTGCTCACCTGGTGGTTTAGCTTTTGGAGTTACAAGAGTTATAGAAAATGTTGAAGGACTAACTGAAAATTCAGTTTTGGAACTACTGCAATCAGTGTACAACTCATTAGATGTTAACGGTTCCTACAGTCTCTCCCCAATTAGATTATCACTTCCAGTGCATTTAGTATTCACCTCAGTTATAACACATATTATAGATTTTTGTAGAGTCTCCCCATTAACTTCTAGTGCACTCAGTGTTCACCTCATTCACTTCTACCATCATTCACATTTACAGTATTCTAATTCTCCATAGTCACCAAGATCTCCCTATTTTGCACTTTTCTTTCAACAACATTTGTATTTTCAAATATTTAATTTTCTAAGTCAACTAAGTTTTATTCTTTCTCCTTAATCCCTATTAGTTCCAACTGACTTCCAGATTTAAATGTTTTCCCGGTAGCTTTCCACCTTTTGCCTTGTGACTTAAGAGGGGGCTTCCAATGTTAGGAGATTATATTGCTGTCTTCCCAATGTTTGTTGTCCTCTCCCAATCTCATTTTAGGGATTTCATTGGGAAGATCCTTGGAAGGTTTAACGCTTACACAAATTCGTGCATATCCAATTCTCTTCTTCTTAGCAGTATTCTCATCAATGCAAATAAGTCTTAGCTCGCCAGTGAACTTAACCCTTGAGCAGTCTAATACTTGAGGGGTACATTGTGTAAATTTATCCAAATTAGGATGCTTTGAATTTTAATAGTTTCTAATTTTAGGCTGGGCTGCCAAGCTTGCAAGAAGACTAGTTGATTACCAACATGCTAAGGTCCTTCTTCAAGTGTTTTGTAAGCTTTATAGGTTGAGGAGAACGTAAATACGATGAGATTATCCTCAGAAAGAAGCACCTCAGTTAATCCTTTCTTCCTCCATAATTTGTGAGCCCATTTGTCTATGATAGGAAAAGCTGGTCTCTGGTCAAAGAAGAAGACAGAATCGTGGACTCACAGTTGCCAGCTCCCTTCTTTTAACACCTAAGTATAGGGTAGAAAATGAGTTTGCCATCTATTTCAATGGGAGGTTTGAAAGAGAAGTTGGTCAATAACAACCTGTTTCTATGTTTTTTGGAGTAAGGGTGCTCCAAGGTTGGAGATGGAGAATCTGGTCGGGGAGGTAGCAATGGCAAAGGTGGGAATTCAGTCTTGTCTTGGTTAGGAGAAGTGGGCATGGTGTAGGGTTTAGGCCTGGAAATAGAAATGTCGTATGCATCTGATTTTGTGTTCAGGCAAATATTATTATCTGAAAGCTTCAACTAACATATTTATTCCAACCATGCTAATTGATTTTGAAAACCTAATGACTAGAAAGCTCGAGGCCGGGGCGAAAATACCATGATACTGAATGTGTGTTGGCATGTGTCGAAATTCATAACAAATCCAAACACCCAGCCAGCTTTTCGGCAATCTTGGAAAAATTTTACCAACCTCTTAAACCCTTTTGTTGCCTATGTAGCCTGCACTTCGTAAAATCAGGAAGCAAGCATTTAGGTTGCCTTAGAAATCTTAGATAAGCTTCTCTATGCAATTACATGAACCAACGGAAATGACCTTTTCCTTTCAGCTTCATAGTCACGTACAAATATTTTGTATCAACGTCCCGAATTTATGGAATTGGGTCTATTTAAAAATATTATGGGCTCCGACAAAACTTAATCGTGTAACATAGAAGTAGATATTACCTTTGCTAAAGTAAACAATAATTTCATTAAATAACACATTGCATGTTTACACAAGGGAATTATCCACCATCGAAAGGATATTACAACATTAGCAGTTCTAAAGACATTATAGGTACATTCTAGCTTTGCAACAAGACCATAGCTTTGATTTCCATATAGATAAGTATAAATTTTGTGGCATATAACTGCAGTTTCAGCTTAACTTGAAGGGATCATGACAAGAAAACTGAAATTAAGCTTGAAAGGATGCTGTTCCATTTTTTTCTAGTTCCCGCTGTCTTGCACGCTCCATCTTTCTTTTACGCCATTCCTCTAAAGCTGTGCAAGTGGCTTGAGACTTAGTAACATCAAGAAGGGCCACAACGGTACATTGACAGGCACGAAAATGAGATGCTAAAGTCACACATTGCTCACTTGTTCTAAAAGGTCCTTTTTCCCTTTTCGGGATCATTAAGCATTTAAAATCTCAAGATTATCAACCTACTAAACTAGTTAATCATGCTCCTGTACAAGGTTCACAGTGAAAAGCAAAATACACCCCATAGACTACATGATATATACAAGTAGTTTGAATATGTATATGTAGAACAGAGAAAGGGGAAAATGATTAAGCAGTAAAAGAGAACGAGCACTCACCTTTTAGGCTGGAGGCATCATTAAGGGAACGGAAATCCTTTAACCTCTTAGAAAGATCAAAAGCAGCAGTCTGCTTTGTATCCTTTGGCTCAACAATCTCTGAATTGGGAAAAGCTTCTTGCTGTATTTCCTTCACCTGAAAAATGAAGATAAATCCCACTTTTATTATGGATGTGCTTAAAAGCTTGATCTACCTCATCTGCATCTTTGGTCAGTGTCCATGCATACATGTATAAGAGAACTAATGTACACATACATACATGGAGAGAGAGAGTGATAGAAATACAGGAAACTTCTGGTTCCCAATAGAACAGCAGAAATGTAAGCAAGCAAAAAAATAATGCTGAGTCTCATGGGGGAGTCCACAACCTTGGATTCTGCCAACAATTCGATTCATATTCAACTTTGAAGGGCGGAGAGGATTTTTCTTGTAACTTGTGCTAACCCACAAGAGCCCTGGGGGAAGGGGAGGGGAGATGGGGAGAGGTAAAGGAACAGCAATCCTTATACACAGACATTAAAGTGGTTCTGTGGGAGTTTACTTAATTATATAGCAACAAAAGAGAACACTAAAAGCTAATGGCATACTCTTTTTATCAATTCCATAGGTCGCATGGCAAGGCGTATCTCCTCAGACTCCTTAATATAGCTGAGTTCAGCTGCATTTTGGAAATTGAACATTGTAAATTCAGCTGATTAGCATATGCTCTGTCCACATACTGATAAAATTGCTGGGAAAACTCTCAACAAAATTGCTGAGGGAAGTGGGAAGTTATGGTAAAGAAAAAAAATATTGACAAAAAGTATATGGGCAAACTCTCTCAACAAAATGGCTGAGGGAACTGGAAAGTTCCGATTAAAGTCATTTTAAAGTGCAAATATATTATGAATCAGAGCTCCAGAAAACATAAAACATATTGACTAAAACCTTTCTGGTTCAAAAAATTTTCAGGATAGCAAAGTGTTCTATGAGCTTTTTGGCATAAAATAATCTACTATTATTTCGGAACATAACTTTCCTATTTACTTTCATTGCTTTGCCTTGAAGTTTATAGCACAGTTGGAGGTATTGGCCAATGGCATACATGGGCAGTCCATCTTAGACAAACGTCCAAAGAATGACGCCAATAAGGTAGGATCTACCTGTTGTTTTTATAGTCTTTTCTGAAGTTTCCAGATCTGTTCAGCATTACACAAACATGTAGCTGCTACTTCTACTGTTGTTATCAATATAATGCTATGTTCAATATGCAACCTAAAACATAATAAAGATTGTCGAGATAACAACAATAACTATGAGATTAAAAGATTAAGATTCAAGTCATCGACATCTTTTTAACGTAGCAACATTACACCAGTGATATAGTAGCCACTTGTGGACAAATTTGTGCCCATTGCGAGATGCACTCTCATAAAACCCAAAAGAATTGTTGTTGGAAAGAAAACTTTCCACAAAGTAACTATAGAAAAATAAAAGAGAAGTGGGATATTAGAAATCAAGAACTGATCGGCCACACCACATAAATCTAGTTGAAGTCGGTCATCTTTCAAACCCAGAAAAAATAATACCTAAATCACAAATCAGGTCATTAGGACTGGTAATGGAAACAGAGGACATAACGCAAGCTAACTGTTCTCTTTCTGAAAGGCAAATACCCTGTATCTAATGGTCAAATTTTAAAAAATGAGAAAATGACAAAAAGCCAAAAAATGGCTTCATCAAGCAGAGGTACCCTAACCCAGCAGCTTGTTTACACATAATTCTTTCAACTTTTGGGAGAGAGATAGAGAGAGTTACCTGAACTGTACTTGGATGAGAATTTGTTAGGGGAAGAGGATGATGAGAGAAAGCTATGAAGCAAAAAAATTGCAGCGATCAAGTTCAGGACGGTGATTAGGATCGTACCGTTCTTGAAGGACAATCTCAACCTCCCCGAATGTCAATGCTACTCACAGTACAGAAATTTTATGATATTTCAGTGAAATGACATAAATGCTAAAGTCTTCGGGACATTTAAAATACATTGTCTTTTTAAAGTCCCCTCCAATAGCAAATAATACTTACTTTGTGTCCCAGAAACCATATCATCAAATCCAGAAACATCTTCCACTGGAGCAGCCACTGATCTCACTGCCATAAAAGGAAAAGAAATGTTCATTTCCAGCAAAGATAGGATAATTATTGATTCAACAGTTCCATATGAGTTATATTCAACAAAATAATTCCAATTCAATCACTAAAATCATGAAATAAGAAGAGCAGATAAAGCAATGAAATAAGACTACGAATATCATTTATGAGAACGAAAGCAATATTATATAATGAGACATCCTCGGTTAATCAATCATAACAGAAACCAGAGAAATTTACTGATTAGATATTAACATGAAGAGAAATCAACCATGGTTGACCCAAAGAAAGAGGAGATACAAAGCCCTAATTTTATTTTTATGCTTCGATATTCTTATTCAGCCAAATCGAAAGCTTGAAGATAACAGTACTAAACTTAAAACCAGCTACTAACTCAAAAGGAGTAGTATCTTTTGGAAACTTAACTCTCATGGAAACTTAAAAAAAAGGGAAAAGGAGTAAAGTTTCGAACATTCGAAGAAAAAAAGCAGCAATCTTTAACCAGAAAATGTTGAAGCAATAAACAGACCATCCATGGATTTCAACAACAATCCCAAGAAAAAAGACAAAACAAGGCCAGAAATGAAAATGACCAAAAAATTGAACAGAAAGCTTAAGCACCAAGGCCATACCTCATGATATTGACTCTCAAATGAGCCCTAAGCTCAATGAAGAGTTCGTGCATTTGCCCAAGATCGGCGGCGTTTCCATGAGAGTACAAGAGCGTGAATCTAGCAAATGGGTGTTTCCAAAACGTGGCCACAATCTTGTTGCCAGCTTTAGTTTCCAACAAATGCACCTCCGCTTTTTTGTCTAAGGTGAGCCCCGTCAATACCAGCCTGCCGTCTTCCTCCGTGTAAACTTCGTAAGTTGGCGGGTCCGGTGGGAAAAAAGCGAATTTCGCCGCCACACTCGAAGTTACATTTCCCATTTATTATGTCACCACCAACAAAGTTGTCCAGAAAAGGACCGTAATAGAAACAAAGTAAAAACAGAGCAACCCCAACAACCCAGTTCAGATTTTAGGATATTATCATGACATACAACATCATAATCATGGCTAAGTAATGAATATGCAACAAAAATAGTTTCTTTTCCTCGTATCCTTCTTCTATGTGCAGTTAAAGCTAAAAACTTTGGTTTCAATGGAGTCTTATGGGTTAATGTGAAGGGATCCGATCTAAGAGGCCGAGCCTGAAGTGTTGGTTATGGTGGTGAAGATGATGGTTAGGGAACAGAAATCCAGAAAAATGAACAATGGGAGGATTTTTAGAGAACATGAATGGAGGGTAGGGAGAGAGAAACAGAGAGAATGTTGTTTAAGTGGTTGTTTTGTTTATGTGATGAAGACGATGATGTGTATACCTTATTTTTATTTTATTATTTGTTTTTTATTTAATTTTTTTAATTCAATTACCATTGCTTATATGCTTTTGCATGTGTGGTGTTTACTATTTACTAATATTTTAAAATAGATAAAGATTAAAGAAAATTTAAATAATTAAAAAATTAATTAAAGAAGGCTATTTTTACTTGTTAAAATTTTTAAAATTTAATAAAAAATGATACTAATAAATAAAAATTAATCTAATTATTTTAGCTTATAAAATTAATTAATTTACACAAATAAACTGATTGATTAATAAATTTATCAATTTTTAATAATAAAATTAAAAAATTAAAAATTAAACTAAAAAATTAGTCAATTCAAAATTTTTACTATTAAATTGACTGAACGGATTCAATTTAAGATAAAGGTATAATATTTTCTAAATATTCAATTCATAATTTATTATATATATTCAAAGAATATAAATTATAAATAAAGAGTGAAAATACAAATATATATATATATAATAGAAAAGAAGGTAATAAAATGGGCGGTTGACATTTGGTCAAAGGCTGCTAGGAGATCATAGAGATAGGGAGCAGAGAGGGGTCAAACTTGGCAGGTTCGAACATTCTCTCGTTAGGGACTTCGGTTTCCTCAGCTTGAGTTTGCTCATTACTTACTCACTATATCATTTATTATTAATATTTTTACTAATAATAAAATAATTTATTACAATATTAATATTTAGAGTTTTAATATTTATTATCTATTTTATTTTTATTTTTCAAAAACTGTCAAAAAGTTTTCATTTCTCTAATAAAATATAATTTTTTAAAATCGCATGAAAAATAATTTCAATAAGACCCTTTAATTTATTTTAACAATTTAGGTTAATTAAAGTGAAAATTTTAATATTTCATCACTCAATTGAATTCATATTGTAATATATAAGTCATTACATTTTTTAATAATTTATTTAATACGTATTTAAAAATTAATGATAGTCAATGATTAAAAAATTCAACCGGTTCGATCGGTTTAATCGTAAATACCGTGAAACGCCCAAACTTTCTAATTTTATTTATTTTAATCACTTTTGTTATTAAAAATTAATTATTTTATTAATTAATTGATCTGTTTTTATATATTAATAAGTTCTTATAAACTAAAATAAATCAATTAATTTTCATTTAATAATCTCTTTTTTCAATTAAACTTCAAATAAAAACAATTTTTTTAATTATATTTCAAAATTTTTAATTTTATTTAATCTTTAGTCAATTTTATGACAATTTAACATCGATTTAATCTTTTAAACCTTAAACCTTTTGTTTTATCAGTTTAACTTCTTGTAATTCGTATTCCTTTAACTAATGATCACTACACCAAACAATGAACAAGTTATTATATGCAAATCATGAAATTCCTTTCTTGCTTTTTGTATTTTAGTCAATTGTAACTAGGTTGAAAATGTTAACGATTCTAAGATGCTTGGACAATAGCAAGTGCTGTGTACTTAGGATGCTTACCGGCCATGGATAGAGCTTCGAGATTTCTATCATAAGCCGGCATTGTTACAACTTTTGGAACAGAACATAAGTCAACCTATTCACTCAAACTTAGTGTTCAAACTCAGTGGGCAGCCGACACTTCTGTCAAATAACATTAACGAGGTTTTGGGTGGACATAAAGAAAAAGGACAATGCAAAAGGTTACAAATAACTAAATGACATGCATGAGTTTAAATTTAATTTTTTTTTAAACGAAGGAAATCACAATCATTACCTTTTGAACGCGCACTAAATAAACTTTCGGACTGACGTAATAATCTGCAAATCACGTCAATCGAATGTTCCGTCTTAGGCTTAATCGAGAAAGCATAAATAAAGGAATCGAAAACAAAACCTCTTGACTCCATGCCTCTCCACTCTAACATTGACATACAAAAAATATTAAAAAGAGTTATTTCCTTCTATAACAATAACGAAGCCCGTAATTGTTAATGTTATCATTCGTTTGAATGCATAATTGATAAATGGTTTGATGGATGTATAGATGATAAAAAAAAAATCGGTTTGATCTAGTCCTATTCCATATAAAATTAATATGATAAGTTCAAGTTAATCGGATTTAGATCATATTTGGATTGACTTGAATAATTGAACATATTTAAACCCGTCTAAGTAAAATAATGTTATTTTTGTTATACCTAATAAAACAATACCATATTAATGAATTAATTGAGCAATTAATTAAGTATATTATTTTATTAAATATAGTAAAGTTATCTTTTTAAATCTTGAATCAGTTGAACTTTACAGTATCTTAATTCAATCAAATTAGATTCAAAACAAATAAAAAATTAAGTATATGAGAACTACATATACTAAAAAGTATGTATATTTATGATTTAGTTTCACCTCTCCTTATAAGCGCTTATGGGGGCTCAATGGTAACAGGGCCACAAGGTTCAGCCTAGGTTTGCCTAACATCGCAAGTTAATCTCAGAAACTCAATTTGGGAGGAGAACTACAGAGAGGGTGGTCTCGTAAAGGGCCCTCCTGTGGACCCACAATGTGTGGTCCAGAGTTCAGATGAAAATGGGCTTTTAGTGTGGGGGGTGTATTTAAGATTTGGTTTCACCTCCCCTTATAAGCGCTTATAGGGGCTCAGTAAGAAAATATAATTAGGTTCAATGAAACCCTATAAAACATTTTTATCATGTAAGAATATGGTCCCAAAAAGGCTTCCTTAAAGAGAGGGCAGGTTATTGGGTGATAGATTAGAAACATTAGGAAATGACTCAAAGTGCTTGACTTTTGATGAGGACAATAGGTAGGTTATGAAGTGGGTTTAATTGACTAGTCCTTAATTAGTTGGGACCTCTAGCTTTTAAAAGTTGGGACCTAAATTCACCAACCAATAAAGAAAACCAATAGATCAAAACTACGTGGGGTACTAAATAAGTGAATGAAACATCAATTCAATAAGAATGTAAAATTATAAGGACTCAAAAATTGTTTGAGTACACACTTGCAAAACAATAATCATGGTATATGATATAAAATTGTCATAATTTCACATGAATTGATATCAAAGTAATATTATTTTATCATTTTGACTTAATTGATTCGCGTTAATAAGTTGGGTGAATCTAAAAGTATTAGTTTTATACTAAAATTCTTTTAGAAATTAAAAAATTAAAATTTTGATTTTAAAACTTTTATCTGAGTTAGTATTCAATAGTTGTAATTTAAGATTTATAATAAACTAGATGTAAATCAAAATATATGATATAAGTTTATATAACTTGAATTCGCACTAAAACAATTTTATTTTATCATTTTGACTTTAATTGATTCGAGCTAATAAGTTGAGTCGATATAAAAAGCGTTAATCTTATATCAAAATTATATTGTAAATTAAAAATTAAAAATTTTAATTCTGAAACTTAATGTATTAATTTACATTTGAGTTAATGATTAATAGTTAAAATTTAAGATATATAATAAACTAGACATAAATATTTAGATAAAATTTATTTGTTAATCTTAGGTCAAGTTCAATTCATATCTTTTGTCAAATTTACTTATTTTACATGCAAAGTTTGGAGAGGTTCACTATTACACAGTGTTTCCCTTAATTAATAGAAAAATTATTTTTAAATTACCCATATGAAGAGAGAAAAAAATTAAAAAATTACAAAAATTACAAAATAATGATAATAATAAGATAATTAATAATAATAATAATTTAAAATAAAAATTATAAATCATGAATTATTGAGTGCTTATTTTGTATAATTTAAAATACGTGATTTAAAAATTATATAAAAAAAGAGTTGTTTCGATATTGGGTTAGAATGGGCTTTTTTGGGCTACGTGGTCTATACAGAGCTGGGCCATTGTTGTATGATCTTCGACCCAAAACCTCACCACCACCAAGAGATCCGCAACTTCACGTACGAGTGAACTGTTGCTCAGCCTCAGGGAATGAACATCCAGAGCTCTGGTGGCTTTTACGTGGGTAGTTAGTTTGCTGAACTGAAAGCTTGAAACTTTCCATTTTTGCGTTCATATTTCCCACTTTCCAGTCATAAAGTCTTCATCTTGATTTTGTTCTTTTGTAGATGCAGAATTAGAATGAAGTTTCTGGATTGGTACGCGAAGATAGCAATTGGGTCTGCTTTAGTGGGAACTTCCATGGAGCTATTCATGATCAAGACGGGCTTCTGTGTGAGATTGCTCCTTTATATTCCCTCCCTTTTAGTTCTTCTAATTTTCGCCTTTACTCCTTTTGTATAAAAGTTTAATTTCTATATGCAAGATTCAATTTTTGCATGTGTTTGGTTAATCCTGGAGGCTCCATCTGTGATGGAATGTTTTGGTCAGTTAAGGAAGTTGTGTCCTAAATTTGTTCTTCCATAGAGAGAAAGAAAAGTACTTGTAATTGCTGAGCATAGACAAATGATGCAGATTATGATGGTGTTTCGATTTAGATTTGCCCTGCTCATGTAAGCTCTATGCTATATGACCCTAAGTTTCATTTTTAAGCAAGAATAAGATTGCCTCACTGATTGTGCCTAGTTTTAAGTCACAAGTAAGAATGAGTTGTCTCAGAATAACTAGTGAGTCTGCTGAAAGAAACCCGTTATTTAAATGATATTTTTTAGAATATATGATTTTCTTTTTTTTTTCGAAATGTTGATGTCTTGTAGAATTTGGACATGTATATAAAGGAAGCGTTTTAAGGGTATAGAGGAATGTGACTGCAATTACTTTGACGAGAAGTCTGTGTTCCTTTGATCTATGGCAGCAAATTATAATCCAAAGAAGTTCATGTTGTCTATCAGTTTAGACGATATTCTGCTGGAGATTCTCTGTTTGATCTTCAAAAGATGCAGCTTTCTATTCAAATAGTGTTTTCCAGGAACAAAAGGCTAAGTGCTTTCGTTTTTGCTTTGTGCAGACGATAAAGTGACAGTTTTAGAGTCGGAGAAGCGAGCATGGGAAAGCTCCCCTGAAGCGCAGGCAATAAAGGAAGCTCTAAATCCTTGGAGGAAACTTGATTCAGATGCTAGGGAAAATTCTTGAATTCAATGGCCCTAACTTGCAGATTCATTTGAACAGAGTTTGTCTCTTGACACTTTTGTAGTCTGAGTGCCTGAGAGTTTATCAAAACCAGAAGATGCAATATTGAAAAGCAAACTCACTGCATCAAGAAGTTGAAGGTCAGAGTATGCTTCTAGTTTTAGTGAGTTGTTTTGGATTAGTTTGGCCAATGAAAATTTTGTCAGTCATTGCTTGTTGGTCAGCTTTGTAGGTTAAAATTATCAAATGTGATGCCCCTGATCATATTTTGCAATAAAGCTATAGACTTTAATTTTGTAACATTTTCTGGGAAAACAGATTCTACTGGATCACCATATCCGTTGAGTGCTAAAATTTCCGACTTGCCACGTTATCCCACGGAAGCCTATTCAAACATCTTCGGTAACCCGATTCTTGGAAATTTTGCCACAGGCTTTCCACTACTGTATGCACAACTAGGTGGAAGCATTGTCTTATTGAGCTTAATACCAAAGTAAACATCACCCTCTTGTAGCTCTTGACACCAGACTCAAAAAACTGGATCCAGTACTTACCTTTAAAGTACACCCTCTTCTGATCTGAGTTAGCTTTTATTTGAGAATGGATGTCACGGGAATTTACTGCGGGAGTTTGGCGAGTTGCAACTTAACGAGCAATTATCCCTTTGTTCGATTGTCATTCCCAGGTAGTACCTTGATGAATTTAAGAAGGGTTTGGTGAGAAAATCAGAATAATGGTTTTTGTTTCACTTTTGTTTCTGATTCTTTAGTTAGTAGTTTTTATGCAGATATGAGACAGCCCCATCTGGACTTCTGATTGGCAAGAGTTCTCCGGAAGGCTAATGCCTTTCACGTATACGATTCAGAGTTGGTGTATATCGTTCTTAGTTCTTCCATAAAAGATAGAGATGGCATTTGGGCCTGTCCCGTTCTGCCTGAGTCTAAGGTCAACAGGTTGGACCTAGGTAAACTGGGGCCTCAGGCTCTAGCTGCCTAGGGCCGGCCCAGCTCAAGACCCAAGACATATAGGTAAAACGACGTCGTTTTTATATTTTAAATAAAAAATAGAAAACCAGCTCGGATTAAGCCGGTCTGAACCATTGCCATAAAAGATAATAAATTAGAAAGCCTATCAAATAATTATTTATTTTAATCATTGATTATCATTTTTAACGGTTGATCTTTTTATATTTCATTATTTATATTTTAAATAATTACCACTTATCTTTGTATATTATCATTTAGTTATCACCTAACTTGTTTCACATATTTCATAAACTTTTTATATACTCTTAATTTAAAGAGATGTAATATCAATTTTTGTAAACTAAATAGTTTTCATAAATTATAATAAAACAATTAGTTTTTGTTTGACATTTTTCTTTTCCAATTATATTTTAAGTTATTTAATTTTCATTGTATAACGATTTATACCGATTGAAATTTTAAGCTTTTAATCTTATCGGTTTAATTTTTTGTCCAATTTTTTAAATATTGCACACAAGAGAAATTCGTCGGAGGCAACAAATTATACTAAAAATGAATCTAAAAATCTCATATTAAATAGAAATTCCTTATAAACGGAAAATTGTTCATTTTTGAGGTACCAAATCAATGAATGTTTTAGAAAATGTGAAACAAGACAAGAGTCCCAATAAGTCCTAACTGATCCCTGCCAAATGTACTGCTAACCCTCAATGCAATATCCAAAGTTCAGTGTGACAATAATAGGTTTGATTTTGATACATTAATGTAACATAGTACAGTATTGCTATTCAGTCACGGATCAATGGCAGCAACAACAAACTTGTTCATGCTTCCTTGATAAGAAAAATGTTAGAACCAAAACTACAGTTATGGAAGATGATTTAATACATGAAATTCGAAGTAACAAAAGAAAACTTGGTCACCCTGACGTCTACATGGAAACTAGAGAACACAGGTTTTCTTTCTTTTCTCAATCTGTCAGAATCAGTGTCACTCAAAAGCAGCTGTTCAAGTTCAATGTTTGCTTTGAAACAGAAAAGAAAAACTTGGAAGTTTATAGTGTCTTACGTGGACTTCTTGACAGCTCTTGCCTGGCTGCTTCTGGTAAACTATCTGTCAACTTTTTAGTGCTGAAGGTCGTGCTCACGTCAGTCCCACATACGGAGTGAACGTGATTTACTTTCAATCCTTATGTTCAATCAAATTTCACAAATCTCTACATTAAGAATCTGTCGTTACTCGTATCTTATTGTACACATATCAGAAGTCGCAGTCTGCTAAGGAAGACTCAGAAGGCACGTGCACTGCATTAATTATCTCATCGTATAACAGAAAGCACTAGATATGTGAGAATGAGAGAGACGTCAACGAACGAAAACTAGACGAAACCACTTACAGAGTTTGCTTGGCATGAATTGTCTTCCAGCTATGGCGACCAGAGAGCCTACCAGTGTCATCATCATCATCATCTTCTTGACAAGCACCTTCTTTTCCTGTCAATTTCATCGATCATTCGCACAGAACTGGATCAAAGCAGGTTATTGGTATGCTGGTAGCGACTTCCCTATACCTGACATCAACTCTGCTTTGTTCACACACCTGCTTTGTGGTTTTGCCACTGTCAACTCCACCACCTACGACCTCTCTTTCACTAGCAACTTTCAAGAGAGCTTCTCCATCTTCACAGATACTGTCAAACTCAAGAACCCATCAATCGTCACACTTCTATCTATCTGGAACGGACAGGCTCAAACTTACCAATCAATTATTGGTAAGCCAGCAAACTCCTCTGTTCTGTCTTCTATGCTTTTGAATTCTTCTTACAGGAAGGCTTTTATTGAATCTTCTATAAGAACTGCTAGACTTTATGGGTTTCAAGGGATAGACTTGTTTTGGCTTTGGCCAAATAGTACAGACCTGTCTTCCATGGGAGTTTTGTTGGATGAGTGGAGAGCTGCCATTGTTTCTGAGCCTCGAAACTGGACCATGTCGCAGTTGATATTGACAATGGGTGTTCGTTACTCTCCGAGTCGGCAAATTGTAAGTTACCCTATTGAGTCGATGAAGAGGAATTTAGATTGGGCACACGTTGTTGCATATGACTATTACATCCCAGCTGCGGATAATTTTACAGGTAACCATGCTGCTCTATATAGCCTTTCAAGAACCATTGCTTCTGATTCTGGTATAAGAGAATGGTTGAGTAAGGGTTTTCCTGCAAACAAGCTGCTTCTAGGCTTGCCTTACCATGGATATGCATGGACACTGGTGAAACCTGGTAACTATTCTGTGGGTGCACCGGCCTCTGGTCCTGCTGGCACTCGAGATGGTTCCATGGGCTACAGATCCATCAAGTCGTTCATTCAAGACTATGGCTATGGTGCTAGGCCTGTGTATAATTCTACTTATGTGGTGAACTATTTCTTTGTTGGCTCAATCTGGATCAATTATGATGATGTAGAAACTATTATGGCCAAGATTTCATATGCAAAGGGCAAGGGGCTGGGTGGTTACAATGTGTATCAGGTCATCAATGATGATAACTGGGCACTTAGTCTAGCAGGTAAGTAAATGATAATTTTAGTTTCAGAAACGTTCAATGACAAGTAGAATGATGAAAAGATGTATCCAACCCAAGTGTCTGTACTTACATTTTCCACTTAAATGGAATCTAACACCTGGGTTATGCTCTTTGTTCTCTGTCACTAATTCTTAATTATGCGATCTGCATAATGCCAGCTATTTGGGTTCCTGTGCCTCTCATGTCTGCTTAAGATCATCAGTTGCAGAGGCATTCTTGATGTTCTGAGTGTAACTACTGAAGAGATTAACTTACTGAAACTGCATTATTGACAGCTCAAGGAGAACGAAGTCGAGGGAAAAAGCGAGGTATATTGCTGAAAGTTCTGGTTCCTATTGCTGCCTTCTTTATGCTATCTGCTTCCATCATCTACTACTACCGAAGCAGAGCACGGAAGCAAAAAGGTATATCTCATTTCTTATTTGGATTCAACACATTGTCACAAACAGTATGAACGTAAAGTGAAAAATCTCATGGAAATGATGGCATTAGCAGATAGAAATGCTGCTCAAGAACTTAGTTTAATGGCAGCTGGGAACCTTGACAGTAATGCTCCTAGGCTGCAAGTGTTCAGTTTTGCTATGGTGAAAGCAGCTACAAACAACTTTTCAACTGCTAACAAGCTTGGGGAAGGTGGATTTGGCCCTGTTTACAAGGTATTATGTCTACTATCCGTTCATAGCCGAACTAGATGAATGTTTATGATGGATAATGTGCTAAACCTGAGGAACGAAATTACTAGGGTACTCTTCCGGGGGGACAGGAAATAGCAGTGAAAAGGCTTTCAGAATCATCTACTCAAGGACTAGAGGAATTCAAAAATGAGGTTTCACTTACTGCAAGGCTTCAACATGTGAACTTAGTTAGACTTCTTGGATTCTGCACAGAGGATGAAGAAAAGATGCTGGTTTATGAGTTCATGCCTAAGAGAAGCTTGGATCTTTACCTCTTTGGTTTGTCATCTTCCTTGCTTTGAGATTGCAGCTACTGAGGGTTATAGTGAAGAAGAAACTTCATATCTCATTCAAGTTCCTACCGTTTCCTGCAGATCCCGTGAAGCGGTTTGCATTGAATTGGGAAATGCGAGTTCATATAATTGAAGGGGTCACTCAAGGGCTCTTGTATCTGCAAGAGTACTCAA
>JAOTBA010000204.1:21635152-21646961 GCA_025629845.1 Erythroxylum squamatum | reverse complement strand
CTCACTTTTACTTACGTATATTTTTGATTTCTCATTTACAAAAGTTGTAGTAAATTTGAATTAACCAAGTAAGTTTCTGAAGAAGGGCTAAACGAAAAGATTACACAATTCAACCCCCTTCTTGTGTGCTGATTATTGTTGTACTAATTTGTGATTCACTTCAATTAGGTTATGACTTCACAATCCAATACAAACAAGGTCACACCAACAAAGTTGTCGATTTATTATCTAGACTCCATGAACTAGCAAATTAATACATTCTTTCTATTCCATCCTATCCCTTCCTTGATGAACTCAAGAAAGAGCTTCAAGAACAACCCGCATCCAAAATATTATTCCAGGCTATCTTACATGATTCATCCTAGTATACAGACTTTTCCATAATTGATGGCCTCATCATTTTCAAAAATAGATTTTGGATTAGCCCACAGAGCAACTTTCAACACTTGTTACTCAATGAGTTCCATTCAACCACTTTGGGTGGTCATATGGGAGTTCAAAAGACCATTCAACCACTTTGGGTGGTTATATGGAGTTCAAAAGAACCTATGTCAGCTCAAAGAAAATTTTTATTGGCCAGCTATGAAAGTTAAGGTCAAGCAATTTAAGAAAGAGTGCCCAGTATGCCAACAGATTAAAAATGAACCTAAAAACCTACAGGTCTTGTCCAACCTCTGGCCTTTCCTTTCGAAACATGGGATGTCGAATTCTAAGGTGAGGTCGAATTCTAATGGTTTTATAGAGATCTTATTGTTGTTGACCCTTTTTCCAAGCACCCACAAATCGACAAACAAACTGAGGTTCTCAATTGAACATTAGAGCAATACCTACGGGCTTTTATTCATCACAAACCACATCAATGGCAATAATATCTCTCTTTTGGCGGAATGGTCATATAACACAACGGTTCATTCTACATCAGGACTCTCCTTTTTTTAGATTACTTACGGAAAACCAAGTATTCCACATTACATTAGGGCGACTTCATCCAATAATGCAGTAGATCAATGAATGTCTGCTCGTGAGGATATGATAGAATTTTTACGCAAAAAACTACTGCAAGCATAGACCCACATGAAAAATCAAGTAGATCGTCATCGTTGAGACCTCACCTTTAATGTCGGTGACTGGGTGTTTGTTTGTCTTTGACCATATCGTCAAGGGCCTATATGGGATATACCATATTAGAAACTTGCCAAATAGTATTATGGACCAGTTCAAATTATTGAATGAATTGGTGATGTCGCCTATCGTTTGAACCTCCCTATTGGTGTCCAAATTCATCTTGTCTTCCATTATTCCTGTAACACCCTAATATCCCCTAAGAGGATATACGGATGCCACACAAATCAAACCTAGAACATATCAAGATATTCCAGTTACCAAGATATTCTAGCAAATCCTAAAAATAAGGCAACATACTTCACATTTTGTAATAGCTGATTTTCCATACTAAGGGTTAGAGCCTTAGAATTTTGCATATGAGTCATATCATCGAGAGTTCATGAAATGCATTTCATTCACATGCATATCATTAGCATACACACATGAATTATAAATTAGTATACATTATAAAGATAATATATGCACTCAATTGACACATTCCAGTGTATGAAAGCTTTAAAATGATGATGATGTGAATTATGTATTATTTATGTCTTGAATTTTAGTTTGGTGGATTATAAGTAGTAAACCTGGAATTTATTGTTACAATTGGAAAATTGATGAATTAAAATGTACATTTAGATTAGGAAGAATGGCAAGTGCCAAGAAAAGTTGACGTGAAAAATTAGGATGACTAAGCCGATAATTGAGTGACATTTGGCATAGATAAATAAGTTACATTTGACATAGGTAATTAATTGACAAATGGCAGCAATGAATGAGTGACAAATGGACTAGTAACTAGGTGACATTTGGTAGCTTATGGAGTGGAAAAATGGGATGCATGCTTAAGGACAAATGTTATTAGGAAAAGGTGACATCTAGCACCTAATGTGTCAAGCTAATGTAGAAATGTTTCTGCTGAGTTTATTTCTCTTCTTTCGTTACTCTCTCCACCAAATAACACTCTCTTCCATAGATTTGATTTTTGCTTCAATTGTGATCAATTGCCATACCAAATCCATGCTTTTATCCTTCACAAGATAGCTATAGAACCAGAATAATATAGTTCTTGTGGTGGTCTTTTATCCTAGCTGAAAACCTTCCAATTCCCACCTTAAATTTATGATGATTTTGCATGCATGGAGAGCTAAATTAGCTTGATCTTTGAGGTGGAAATTTAAGCTAAACAAGTAAGTAAAATATTGATCTTTATGGCATGTTATAATATAAGGGTTATGATGATTGAATTGGGATCAATTGTATATGATGTTGATGATGAATTGTACTAGAAATTAATACTAGAACTTGGATACTTTTATGACTTGTTTTTTAGTATAAAAAACCGTAGTTTATAGGTTGTTTCATGGATGAATTGGATTGGGATTTGAGATATAATTAAAGTGAATTTATGTTAAAGAAAGGTGCTAATATAGTGATCTTGAAATGGGAAAGAACTAGGACTACATATATGATCAAATGAATGATAGTTTCTGTTTTAATTTTGATGCATGAAAGACCATAAATTGTGAGATAACAAATGAATTATTTGAATTAGAATTGGATATGGAATTGATGAGGAAATGACATATAATTAAGGTATAATTGAGGTATAAGTAATGGACTATGATGAAGATGTGTTGAATTTGGTATGAAGATGTTAAAAGCTGGAAAAATTTGAAGGAAAAGGATGAGTGAACCAAATCATCTCAAGATTGTGGGAGCTACATTAGCTCCTTCCCATAATTGTGGGCAATGCATGGAAGTGAGAAAAGTTCAGTTTTGTTTGATATTTAAACCATGTGAGGATGAGTTACTTTACTTAGGTGCAATTGGACATGGTTAGGGCTTGAAATGAACCTAGATAGGCTTGATTAATTGATTTAGTGTTTGATAAGTTTAGGTTGTTAATTGATGTTATAATTTAAGGAATGGATTGTTTGATATCAGTGTATATGAATTTGGAAAGTATGAGTTGTTAATGGTAAAAAGATGTTCTTATGAATGCAAATATGATTCGAAGGATATATAGGTAATGAATTAGGTATGATTGAATGAGAATTAGGAAATTGTGTGAATATATATTGCTAGGAAAGGATTGATGAATGTCTGATTGATGAATTTAAAGTAATCAAACTTACTTAAGGCATAACCTAATTGTAAACAAATTATATACAAGCTATGATGAATAAATGATCAAGATTTGTGAATAAGGATACATGCCCGGGATAGTCAATTGAGCATGCATTGAACATGACATATAAACATGTGTATAATTGAATAATCGTATGATTGATCAACTTAGTAATGTGTAAATATATGTGTTTTTCATGACATAGAAGCACAAATTGAGCGTCCACATCTAGACATTGCCGGATCGTCAGGGCAATAGCTATCTAGAGTGTACTGTGAGTTAACTTAGATGTTTTGTAGCTATGTTTGAATTGTTTTTGATTAACTTTCATCTATTGAACTGTTATTGATATGATTGTGATATTCTGGACATTGTTGGTCCGAGGAGTTTGATGTTTGGGATTGTATTGGAAGTGTTTTCAAATTGAATGTACAATATGAAATGTGTTCTCAACTGTATGTTGAATGCTGGACTCAGATCCGATGAATATGATAATTGACTGTGCACTTTGAATGAAAGTTATTGATAGCATATTAAGTGAAATGATGCATTCCATCACATGAATATGCATGATCAGATAAAGAAGTTGTGACCGGAGTGACCAGTTTGAAAAGAGCTTAAAGCTCATAAATGTGCCCAAAGAGCCACAGGCTCAGTTATTAATGAGCCTGGTATCCACAAAGGGGTACAGGACATTGTCTGAAATGAGCTCGATATCCACAAGGGATACGGGACAGTAAATAGGCACTTGGTCACAACAACATAATAATGAAAGTGGAATCTCATGTGCATTTGCATATATATATCATTACATATATCAAGTGAATGATTGTCAAGAATTACTTAATTGTATTGATATAGAGATATGCAATGTTTGCGTATATGATGATGTTATGAATGATTAGATTATTCTGAAATTATTATATGAAATGTTTGTATTCATAATGTGCTTATTGAAATATGATATATATGTTGTGATTTGGTAACAAAACTAAATGATGTGATATACTTGTGAATTTGGTTATATACTTGTGATGTTTTTGTTTTGACTTAAGTGAGCACATCGATGATGGTTCATTCACTGAGTATGAAAAACTCATCAAAATTGTAATGTTGATTTTTAGGTACTGTGAAGACCTAGCTTCTAAAGCAATCTAGTTGAAGTCTAGTATTATCAATTTTGGAAATAACGAATGGCTCAAAGGTCTAGTCAGCTGATATCTAAGGAGTGTAAATAGAATGTGTTGGTTTAGTTTCTCATTTGATGTAGAACAATTTGTATAGAACAGTGAACTCATGGATGTTTTTGTAACGTAAATATATGGAGTGTGAAATGTAATGCTACAATGTAAGTTATGTTTTGTTAATTAAATGGGAAAAGTTTATCCTTAAAATACTTGTGTTTTTGTGATGTCATAATAAGTGAATATGATTGCTTTAACATGTCATTCTCATAGGGTATGTTCTCAGATGTCCTCTAGATGTTCTGGCATATACTTGGTAGTGATGTGTTACATTTTTTTAGTATCAGATCATGGTTTAGTATCCTTAGGGACATATAAGAGCATTTAGATATGATATAAAGTGAGAGACTCGTATAGTTATCACCTTTATTGTTTGTTATAAGTCATTTGCTATAAGAGATCGAGTCACAGAGTCAGCTGACCTTAAGTCTATAGAAGCCAATAAAGAGTCTTTAGTACCTCAGTTTGAAAAAATACCTCCGAGAATTCCTGAGAAGAGAGAGAAAAGGTATGATAAGCTTATGAAGTAGGGGGTTGTAGACTTCTACGGAAGTATAGACCCTGCAGAGGCAGAAGGTTGGTTGGAAAGAACTAAACGGGTGTTTGATCAAATAGATTGCAAGTCCAATGAAAGATTTGCCTATACAGTCTCACTACTATAAGGTCCAACTTATCAATGGTGGAAGACTGTTCCCGCCAGTTTTGCCTGACCTTGTAGACTGATATGGGAAGACTTCATGAGGGTCTTTAAGGAGAACTATATGCCTAAGATCTATCTGGATAAGAAGATGAAGGAGTTTCTAGATCTGAAATAGGGAAGCCTCACTGTAGCTGAGTATAAGGTGAGTACTCCAGTAGGAAGTACTATAATGAGTGAGGAAGTCTGTAAAAGGTATATCATTCGGATTAATCAGGCGGAGTTAAAGGTTGACATGATAGTATTGTAGTTGAAGGAGATTGATCTTATTTTGGGTATGGATTGGCTTACTACACATAGAGCTATAATGAATTGTTATACTAAGGAAGTGACTATTGAATCCACTAATAAACCAAGGGTTATATTTTAAGGTATTAGTAAAACAGTACCAGCTAGATTGATTTCCTCAATGAGTGCTCTCAAACTTATCTGAAGTGAATGTGAGGCTTATTTAGCCTATGTAACTGATACCCAAACTGAGCAGACAGTACGAGATATTCCTATTGTTAGGGATTTCCCATATGTATTTCCCACTGAATTGCCAGGATTACCCCAGACAGGGAAGCATAGTTTATGATTGACTTTGTTCTAGGTACTGCTCCTATAGCAATTCCTCCATATAGGATGGCACCTGTGGAACTTAAGACCTAGTTGCAAGAGTTGTTAGATAAGGGCTTTATCAGACCTAGTGTGTCACCTTAGGGAGCTCCAGTGTTGTTTGTGAAGAAGAAGGATGAGACTTTGAGATTGTATATTGACTATAGACAGTTAAATCGGGTAATAGTGAAGAATAAGTATCCTTTACCAAGGATAGATGATTTACTTGATCAGTTATAAGGAGCTCAAGTGTTTACTAAGCTGGATTTGAGATCAGGATACTATCAGTTGAAGATAGCAGAAACTGATATACCAAAGAGTGCATTCAGGACCAGATATGGGCACTTTGAGTTTTTAGTGATGCCTTTTGGGTTAACAAATACTCCGACAGCTTTTATGGCACTGATGAACAAGGTATTTCAACCTTACTTAGATCATTTTGTGTTTGTGTTCATAGATGATATTTTGGTGTACTCAAAAAGTAGAGAGGAACATTTTGAGCACTTGAGGTTGGTCCTATAAATAATGAGAGAGAAGTAATTGTATACCAAGTTCAGTAAGTGTTAATTCTGGCTTGATCAAGTAGTATTCTTGGGTCACATAGTGTCTGGATAGGGCACACAGGTGGAGCTAAAGAAATTTGAGGAAGTGATGAAGTAGGAAGCCCCGAGAAATGTGTCTAAAATTTGGAGTTTTTTTGGATTAGCAGGATAATAAGGTTTGTCGAGGAGTTTTCATTAATCTTAGCCCCTTTGACAAGGCTTCCAAGGAAGAATGTACCTTTCATATGGACTGATGAATGTCAGAACAGTTTTGAGGAGTTAAAACACCAATTGACTACAACACCGGTGTTAGCTATACCATCAGGATCTAGAGGATATGTTGTGCATAATGATGCTTCGCACCAGGGGTTAGGATGTGTATTGATGCAGTATGGCAGAGTGATTGCATATGCATCGAGATAGTTAAGGTCTCGTGAGTTTAATTATTCGGTTCATGAATTAGAACTTGCTGCAGTGGTGTTTACTTTGAAGATTTGGAGACATTATCTATATGGTGAGACATTTTAGATATTTACAGACTATAAAAGTTTGAAATATTTGTTAAGTCAGAAAAAATTGAATATGAGACAAAGGTGATGGATTGAATTACTTAAAGATTATGATTGTACAATTGAATATTACCCTAGTAAAACTAATGTTGTGGTTGATGTATCAAGTAGGAAATCCAATAGCAGTGTGACACAGATTCAAACATCGAGGTTACCAAACTTAGTACAAGAGAGAGCATTGAATGTTGAGTTAAATTTGGGACAGAATGAAGCATTGATAGCTACATTGAAGCTTAGATCAGTATTGCATGAAAGGATTAGAAAAGCTCAAAGTAAGGGTCCAGAACTAGTGAAGCTTGTAGAGAAGTTGAAACAAAATCTGAGTTCTGAGTTTGACTTGAGAGACAACACATTGTGGTCAAAGCAGAGATTATATGTACCTGAGTTGATGATCTGAGAAAAGAAATTTATGTTATGCATCCTGGTACTACCCAGATGTACAGTACTCTGAAATAACATTTATGGTGGCCAAGGATGAAGAAGCAAGTGACGGAGTATACTGCTAAGTGTTTGACTTGTTAACAGATTAAGGCAAAGCATCAGGCTCCGGTTGGGAAGTTACAGTTATTACCCATTCCAGAGTGGAAATGGGAAAGGATTACTAAGGATTTCATTATGGGGTTGCCGAGGACTCCAAGGTAACATGATGTCATACGGGTTATTATTGACAGATTGACGAAATCGTCCTATTTCTTACCTGTAAGGGAGAATAATACACTGGATCAGTTAGCCCGGAAGTATGTTAATGAAATAATGAGATTATATGGAGTCCCAATGTCTATTGTATCAGACTGGGATCTCATATTCACTTCTAGATTCTAGGGTAGTTTATAGACAACATTGGGTACAAAATTGAATTTTAGTACAACATTTCATCCTCAGATAGACGGACAGAGTGAGAGGACTATTAGTATTGTTGAGGATATGCTTAGAGCTTGTGTATTGGAGTTCCAAGGAGCAAGAGATCAATATGTAGCTCTTATTGAATTTGCATACAACAATCATTATCATAGTAGTATCAGTATGGCTCCATATGAGGCGTTGTATGGTAGAAAGTGTCGAATGCCTTTGTATTGGGATGAAGAGGGTCTAAGGATTTTAAAGGCCTAAAACTGATTCAAGATACTATTGATAAGGTGAAATTGATCTGTAGCAGAATTAAGGTGGCTCAAGATAGGCAAAAAAGTTATACAGATCAGCACCGGAGAGATAAGGAGTACCAAGTAGGAGATAAGGTATTTATGAGAGTATCACTTTGGCAAGGAGTGCTAAGGTTTGATAAAAAAAGGGTAAGCTAAGCCCTAGATACATTGGTCTATATGATATTATTGAGAGAATAGGACCATTGACTTATAAGTTAGCATTACCAGCAGAGATGGCTCATATTCAAGGTCAACATCGAAGAACAGAGTAATTTCGAAGATACTCGGGCCGAAACAACGACCCACGATCATGGCACAACAGGCCACGATCGTGACAGAAGTACAGGGCCACAGTCGTGGCCTACATCGGGCAGACATGCAGACACTAAAAAACGTCAAGTTTTGAGGGAGTTTTTAGTCCTTTTGGACCTCGAAAAAATCCTAGGGTTGCCCAAAATACAAAAGGTATATGAAGAATAAGACAAAGATGGGGAGCTTTTGCATGAGCCACTTTTGAGAGAAACCCTAGAGAGAATTATTGAGAGATTGAGAAAGAGAAGAAGGAAGAGAGAAGTGGAGAAGAAGCCGACATCGACGTACTTCTCGGATTCAGAGTTTCCCGGTGTCGCTGCCTCCCATCTCCATTCAGGATCATATTTCTTGTTATTTTCTATTTTTATTATTGTGTAAAATTGGGAATAACAATTTGATGATAGGAATTACGAATGTTGAGATGTTCTAAACTCACCTTTGAGTTTTTATCTTTGATTTAATGAAATCTGATTGTTTTAATGTTTATTGGATTTATTGTGATTGATTGTTATGATTGCATAATTCAGTAATAAACTGAGAGGGTGAATCAAATGAAAAATAATTAAATTGGGCTAACGAGAGTTAGGTGATTTAAATGATAAATTAATCAAATCGGTAATTGTGTGAAGAGAGATCTCGCGTAGGTTCCCGAAGTTTATTGGACAACTTCAAATCTAATTAGGGTTTTGGATAGGTTGTTAATTGAGAAATTGCAATTTTTCATAATCTGATTAGGGTTTATAATTTAAGGTTAATGGATATAACTCGAGAGAGAGTAATCAATCCTAGGATCGTCTAGAACCAATAATCCGGTAAGTCGTAATCGATTAGGTTAGCGTTAAAGATAGGTAAAATTCTCCTTTCTCTCAATTGTTAGTTCCTTTAGGTTAATTCTTGAGTGTGTTGCAATAGCTAAATTATCAATATTTTCGTAATTGATTCTTAGATTGAATTGCGTGATTGAATTGAATTCTTGTTTTAGTTTTGCTATCTTTTGAATTTTTGCGAATTGTGTTGGCCTCAGATTTAGGACTAAATTATCTCTCCTCGTGGGATCAACACCTTAAGTACTACGCAAACGACCCATGCGCTTATCACAGGTTTACGAAGAAGGGGAGTTTAAGACCATTGTTTCATTCCTATTGTGGGCGGAAGGCAAACAAATTCAGCAGGAGGTACAACATGATCCGACACTGTGTAATATTATACGAGATCTGTAGCAGAATCCAAATTCCAGATCTGGTTTTTCTTGGCATCAGGGGGTTCTTTTGCACAAGGGAAGGTTGGTTATCTCAGCTACATCCCCATTTGTTCAATCCTCCTAAAAGATTATCATTATTCTCCTATTGGAGGACATTCAGTATTTCTGCACACATATAGGCGGATTGCTAGTAATCTTTATTGGATTGTTATGAAGAAGTCCATTCAAGACTTTGTCAAGTCTTGCGACACATGCCAGCGGCAAAAATATGTTGCTACATCTCCTGGGGGTCTGCTGCAATCCCTACCAATTCCTAATCAGATTTGGGAAGATATTTCAATGGACTTCATAACGAGACTTCCAAGATCTAAAGGATTTAAGGCAGTGCTGGTCGTGGTGGATAGGCTATCTAAATATGGCCATTTCATTTTATTAAAGCATCAGTATATTGCTAAGAGTGTGGCTGAAGTGTTTGTTAAAGAAATAGTGCGTCTACATAGAGTTCCATTACCAATCGTAAGTGATCGTGATCCTTTGTTTGTAAGTCATATTTAAAGAGAATTGTTTCGCCTACAAGGTACCATGCTTAAAATGAGTTCATCTTATCATCCGAAAACAGATGGATAAACTAAGGTTCTCAATAGGTGCTTAGAAACATATTTGAGATGTTTTGCTTATGAACAACCTAAGCATTGGTCTTATTGGATTTCATGAGCAAAATTATGGTATAATACAACTTTTCATATCTTCAAGGTTCAACAACGTTTAAGGTGGTGTATGGGAGGAAACCACCCACACCTATGCGATATTTACAAGGTGAGACTAGAGTTGAGGCAGTAGCTAGAGAATTACTGGATAGAGATGAAGCCTTAAATCAGCTAAAATACAATCTGCATAGGGCACAGGAGCAAATGAAGAGGTATGCGGACAGAAAAAGAATTCCTCAATCTTTTTAAGAAGGGGAGTGGGTTTTCTTAAAGCTATGCCCTCACAGACAACTCACAGTGGCCAGACGCATCAACCAAAAACTAGCAGCAAGGTATTTTGGTCCCATTCAAATTCTGGAAAAATTGGGAGCAATCACTTATAAACTCAAACTACCCCCCCCCCTCTTCTAGAGCTCATCCAATATTCCATGTTTAGCAACTTAAGAAGGTTGTGGGCAATTATTCGGTGGAGGCCTCTTTGCCTGAAGGATTGGAAGTCGAATTGGAAGATATGGTGGAACCAGAAAGTGTTCTAGCCAGCATGGCAGTAACTAAACTGGGGGACTCAACACAGCAATGGTTGGTTAAATGGAAGGGCCAAACAATGGAACAAGCTACATGGGAGGATGAATATGTGATCCGGAGCTAATTTCCTCACTTCAGCCTTGAGGACAAGGCTGCTCTTCCAGGAGGGGGCAATGATATGATCTACGGGGGAGAGAGTAATTTAGACAATGGGAGGGATAATAGAAAAGAGAATAAACCATTAGTATGGAAAGTTCACTTCAGGAGAAAGAACAGTGGGCCAAGGGGAGTTTGTTAATAGCTGATGTGGCCAATTAGTTAGGCGTAACATAATGAATCTGAGAGAGGGGGTTAATATAGGGAGAGGAGAGCAGGAGAGAGGTAGGCAGAAAGAGAGAAGAACTTGTGACAGAAGGGTAACGAAACCTTCTGAGGAGCATTCAGCTCTAGATAGTGAGAAATACTATACATCTTTACTGTAATGATATATACATTATGGATATACTTCAATAATACAGTAAATCTCTAGTGTTCTAAGACTAGAGTTCTATCAGAATTTACATGAGAATATTAAGAGATATTTCTTTTCAATATGAATTTACTTTAATTCATTTTAATATTTCAAATCAGGTATTCTTTTCAAGGTTTAACATGAATGCCTTAGAGGTTAAGTCATTATCTTTGTTAATCCTAAATTGTTGAAAAATGAGGCAATTGTACAACTCATTTTCCTATATTTTTGTTCAATTATACACTATTTCAACCATTTCTAACTAAATGTAATCAACATCTACACTATTTGCATTGCACTCTACTTCAATGAATGGGGTTTTCTAATAGATATTCTAATCATGTCATGTTTATATCCTTTGTTTTTTTAAAAAGAATTAATGGAAAGATAGAGGATATACAAGTTTAAATACAAAACCTATAGAAAAGGTGATGTACTCAGCTATGCTGGACAAAATCACAATATTGCAATTGTTGTTATTTCCTTAGAGATCAAGTGTAAAAACATTAAATAAAAAGCTTGAA
>JAOTBA010000204.1:21623682-21635052 GCA_025629845.1 Erythroxylum squamatum | reverse complement strand
CAAAAAAACGTCGCGGATTCCTTTATATTCTGTGACGTTTTTTAAAAACGTCGCGAAATGTCCAAACTTTTAGTGACATTTTTAAAAACGTCGCGAAATGTCAGTATTTTCTGTGACGTTTTCATAAAACGTCGCAAAAACCCTTTGCCTACACCACATTTCGTGACGTTTTTTGTGACATTTTTGGACATTCTGTGACGTTTTTAAAACGTCGCAAAATAG
The DNA here is from genome assembly GCA_025629845.1 of Erythroxylum squamatum. Lineage (NCBI taxonomy): Eukaryota > Viridiplantae > Streptophyta > Magnoliopsida > Malpighiales > Erythroxylaceae > Erythroxylum > Erythroxylum squamatum. The sequence continues at coordinate 21,634,830 of JAOTBA010000204.1, read as the reverse complement.
CTTGTTTTCTTGTAGTGAGTTCTTACCGATTTATATTACTTATCGACGGGATGCACTTGCCTCTAATTGGTCTAGATAGAACTTAATTTATATTATTTTGTTTAGACCGCAACAGATAGAACGACATAAATCTTCTAGATTAGAGTCAAACCTAATAAAGAGGTTCATAACACGGTAAGGCAATCCTATAAGTTTTAACTTGAGTAATTCAGTTAGAGACCTTAGCATTAGTTGTTGGTAAACTCAAGGTTAGCTACTAGCGTACCTTAGGAATCTCCATGGTCCAATTAATCAACAATATAATTGCATGACAAATAATCAATCGGTTAAGGGTTTACGGGATTTGAAGCCTAGGTACTAATCATATGATATTTATAATTAATTAAGTGTCGTTAATCCTTTGATTTGATTCGTGCTGCTTATTTACTTTAATTGTTAAATTTTAGTTTTCTTAATTAAAATTATAATTAATCCGTAAGGTAGATAATAAAATAACAATAATTACTAGTACTTACCGTCTTCGTGGAATCGACCCGTACTTGCCAGTACTAGCTATAGCTACGTTGTGAACTTGCGTTTATTTAATATTGACTATTATGATGCATTTCATCACATAAATATGCATAATCAGGTAAAGGAGTTGTGACTAGAGTGACCAGTCTCAAAAGAGTTTAAAGCTCATAAATGTGCACAAAGAGCCACAGACTCAGTTATTAATGAGCACGATATCCACAAAGGGGTATGGGACAGTATCTGAAATGAGCTCGGTATCCACAAGAGATAGGGATAGTAAATAATCACTCAGTCATAACAAAATAATAATGAAAGCAGAATCTCATGTGCATTTGCATATATATATATATATATATATATATATGTATGTATGTATCATTATGTGTATCAAATGAATGATTGTGAAGAATTACTGAATTGTATTGATATAGAGATATTCAATGTTTGTGTACATGATAATGATATGAATGATTTGATTATTCTGAAATTATTATATGAAATGTTTATATTCATAATGTACTTGTTGAAATATGATCTATATATTGTGATTTGGTATACAAAGCTGAATGATGTGATCTGTGAGATTTGATTCTGAATAATATTGTGAATTTGGTTATATACTTGTGATGTTTGTGTTCTGACTTGAGTGAGCACATCGAGGATGGTTCACTTACTGAGTTCGCAAAACTCATTAAAATTACAACATTGATTTTCTGATACTGAGGAGACCTAGCTTCTAAAGCAATCTAGTTGAAGTCTAGTATTAACAATTTTGGGAAAAAAAATGGCTCAAAGGTCTGGTCTGTTGATATATGAGGAGTTTAGATAGAATGTGTTTGTTTAGTTTCTCATTTCATGTAGAACAATTTGTATAGAATAGTGAACTCACAGATGTTTTTGTAATGTAAATATATGGAGTGTGAAATGTAATGCTATAATGTAAGTTATGTTTTGTTAATGAAATGGGAAAAGTTGATCCTTAAAATACTTGGGTTTTATGATGCCATAATAAGTGAATATGATTGCTCTAACATTTTATTCCTATAGCGTATGTTCTCGGATGTCCTCTAGATGTTTGGGCATATACTCTATGGTAGTGTTGTGTTGTAATTTTTGCTATAAGAGCATGGTTTGACATCCTTAGCGAAATATGAGAGCATTTTGACATGATATAAAGTGAGAGGCTGGTATAGTGATCACCCTTATTATTTGTTATAGGTCATTCGCTATAGGAGATCAAGTCGCAGATTCAACTGACCTTGAGTCTATAGGAGCCAACAGAGAGTCTCCAGTACCTCAGTTTGAACAAATTCCTCTGAGAATTCTTAAGAAGAGATAGAGGAGGTATGATAAATTTAGAAAGCAAGGGGCTATAGACTTCTACGGAAGTACAACCTTGCAGAGGCAGAAGGTTGGTTGGAAAGAACTGAACAGGTGTTTGATCAGATAGACTGCGAGTCTGATAAAAGATTTGACTATATAGTCTCGCTACTGTAAGGTCCGGCTTATCAGTGGTGGAAGACTGTTCCCGACAATTCTGCCTGACCTTGTAGAATAATATGGGAAGACTTCCAGAGAGTCTTTAAAGAGAACTATATGCCCAAGACCTATCTGGATAGGACGATGAAGGAGTTTCTAGATCTGAAACAGGGAAGCCTTACTATAGCTGAGTATGAGGTGAGTACACTACTAGGAAGTACTACAGTGAGTGGGGAAGTCTGTAAAGGGTGTATCATTCGGATTGATTAGGTGGAGTTGAAGGTCGACTTGATAGTATTGCAGTTGAAGGAGATTGATCTTACTTTGGGTATGGATTGGCTTACTGCACATAGAACTGTAATGAATTGTTATACTAAGGAAGTGAAAATTGAATCCCCTAATCAACCAAGAGTTGTATTTCGAGGTATTAGCTAAGCAATGCCAGTGAGGTTAATTTCCTCAATGAGTGCTCTCAGACTGATTCGAAGTGGATATGAGGCTTATTTAGCCTATGTAACTAATACTCGAACTGAGCAGACAGTACGAGATATTCCTGTTGTTAGGGATTTCCCATGTATGTTTCCCACTGAATTGCCAGGATTACCCTCGAACATGGAAACAGAGTTTATGATTGACCTTATTCCAGGTACTGTTCTTAAATCGACTCCTCTGTACAAGATGGCACCTGTGAAACTTAAGGAACTTAAGATGCAATTGCAGGAGTTGTTAGCTAAGAGTTTTATCAGACCTAGTATGTCACCTTGGAAAGCTCCAGTGTTGTTTGTGAAGAAGAATGATGGGACATTGAGATTGTGTATTAACTATAGACAGTTGAATCAGGTGACAGAAAGAATAAGTATCATTTACTAAGGATAGATGATTTACTTGATCAGTTACAAAGAGATCAAGTGTTTACTAAGCTAGATTTGAGATTAGGATACTATCAGTTGAAAATAGCAAAAGCTGATGTGCACTTTGAGTTTTTAGTGATGCGTTTTGGGTTGAAAAATGCTCCGGCAGCCTTTATGGCATTGATGAACAAGGTATTTCAGCCTTACTTAGATCACTTTGTGATTATGTTCATAGATGATATTTTGGTGTACTCGAAGAGCAAAGAGGAACATTCTGAGCACTTGAGGTTAGTCTTACAGATAATGAGAGAGAAGCAATTGTATGCCAACTTCAATAAGTGTGAATTTTGGCTTGATCAAGTAGTATTCTTAGGTCATATAGTGTCTGGATAGGGCATACAGGTGGACCCAAAGAAAGTTAAGGTAGTGATGAAGTGGGAAGCCTCGAGAAATGTGTCTGAAATCCAGAGTTTTCTTAGATTAGCAGGACATTATAGAAGTTTTATCGATCTGTTTTCATTGATCTCAGCCCCTTTGACAAGGCTTCTGAGGAAGAATGTACCTTTCAGATGGACTGATGAGTGCCAAAGGAGTTTTGAGGAGTTAAAACACCAATTGGCTACAGCATCTGTGTTAACTGTACCATCAAGATTTGGGGAATATGTTGTGTATAGTGATGCTTCACACCAGGGGTTAGGATGTGTATTTATGTAATATGGCATAGTGATTCCATATGCATTGAGACAGTTAAGGTCTCATGAGTTTAACTATCCGGTTCATGATTTAAAACTTACTACAGTGGTGTTTACTTTGAAGATTTGGAGGTATTATCTATATGGTGAGACATTTCATATATTTATGGACCATAGAAGTTTGAAATATTTGTTGAGTCAGAAGGAGTTAAATATAAGATAAAGGTAGTGGATTGAATTACTTAAAGATTATGATTGTATAATTGAGTATCACCTTGGTAAAGCTAATGTTGTGACTAATGCATTAAGTAGGAAATCCAATAGCAGTGTGGCATAAATTTAGACATCGAGGTTACCGAACTTAGTACTATTGAGAGCATTAAATGTTAAGCTAAATTTGGGATAGAATGAAGCATTGATAGCTACATTGAAGCTTAGAATGATATTGCATGAAAGGATCAGAAAAGCTTAAAGCAAGGATCCAGAACTAATGAAGCTTATAGAGAAGTTGAAACAGAATTCGATTTCTGAGTTTGAATTAAGAGACAATGCATTGTAGTTAAAGCAGACATTATGTGTAGTTGATGTTGATAATATGAGAAAAGAAATTTTGGAGGAAGCTCACTTAGTAGCCTATGATATGCATCCTGGTACTACCAAGGTGTACAATATGCTGAAACAACATATTTGGTGGCCAATGATGAAGAAGCAAGTTGCGGAGTATGTTGCTAAGTGTTTGACTTGTCAACAGATTAAGGCAGAGCATCAGGCTCTGGTTGGAAAGTTACAGTCATTGTCTATTCCGGAGTGGAAATGGGAAAGGATTACTATATATTTCATTATGGGCTTGTCGAGGACTCCAAGGCAACATGATACCATATGGGTTATTATTGACAGATTGACAAAATCGGCCAATTTCTTACCTGTGAGGGAGAATAATACACTGGATCAGTTAGTCCGGAGGTATGTTAATGAAATAATGAGACTATACGAAGTCCCAATGTCTATTGTATCAGACTGAGATCCCATATTCCCTTATAGATTCTAGGGTAGTTTACAGACAACATTGGGTACAAAATTGAATTTCAATACAACATTTCATCCTCAGACAGAATGATAGAGTGAGAGGACTATTAGGACTGTTGAGGATATGTTTAGAGCTTGTGTATTGGAGTTCCAAGGAGTATGGGATATATATGCAGCTCTTTTTGAATTTATATATAACAATCATTATCACAGTAGTATCGGTATGGCTTCATATGGTGCGTTCTATGGCAGAAAGTGCCGAATGGCTTTGTATTGGGATGAAGAGGGTCTAAGGATTGTTGAAGGCCCAAAACTGATTCAAGATACTGTTGATAAGGTGAAATTGATCCGCAACCAAATTAAGGCGGATCAAGACAGGCAAAAAAGTTATGCAGATCAGTATCGGAGAGATATGAAGTACCAAGTGGGAGATAAGGTATTTTTAATAGTATCACCTTGGCGAGGAGTGCTAAGGTTTAGTAAAAAGGGTAAGTTAAACCTTAGATACATTGGTCCATATGAGATTATTGAGAGAATAAGGACCATTGGCTTATAAGTTAGCGTTATCAACATATATGGCTCAGATTCACAATGTGTTCCTTGTTAGTATGCTCAGGAGATATCAGGCAGAGCCGACACATATATTACAAGCTCAAGAGGTTAAACTTGCAACTAACTTGATTTATGTAATAGCTGCCTCCTAAAATTGTTAAGAGATTAAACTATTAGATTGAGTCACATAAGTTATTTCATTTAAGAATTTACGAGGTACATTTCATTCACATGCATAATATTCGTATACATAAATGAGACATGATTTAGAAAACATTGCAAGATAGTATATGTGTAACATCCCACTCTCATAGGACATATACCTGACATTCTGGAGAATATCTGAGAATATATCCCATAAGGGTGGCATGTTAGAGCAGTCACATCACTAACTTAATCATGACATCATACATATGCAAATATCATAGAACTAAATTGCCTCATCTCATTCATAACCAAAAGCTCACACTATCGTTTCATTCACAACATAATTTACACTGTAGCATTACATTTCATAATCCACATTTATACATTATAAAACAATTGTGAGTTTAGTTTCCTATATATAACATCTAACTTATAATGGGTAATATAAAACAAAACATTCTAACTGGACTTTTTATACTTCAGCTGACTAACTTTTGAGCCATTCATGATTCCCAAAATGGACAACTCTAGACCGAATCTAGATTGTCTTCGAAGTTATGTCTTCCCTAGTACCTAAAAATGAATGTTGTAATTTTGATGAGTTTGCGAACTCAGTGAGTGAACCATCATTGATGTGTTTACTCAAAGTCAAGGCACAAACATGTCAAGATAAACCAATTTCGCGTATATGTCACAATATTCAAAGTCACTTCTCATATATCACATCAATCAATGTGTATGCCAAGCATAATATACATATCATAATTTACTAACACATTAAAAACATAGCATTTCATAGTATCATCATACACAAATTATCTTAGCACTAATCACCATCATCAATAATGTTTTCTAATCATTTTCACGGCACATATAAGAAAATATATGCAAATGCACATAAGACTCCATTTTTGTTTTTATTTTATTATGACTAAGTGCCTTTTTAACTGTCCCGTATTCGTTTCAGATATCGGGCTCATTTCAAAATATTTTCCTATACATATTGTGGATACCGAGCTCATTAACGTTGAGCCTGTGGCTCTCTGTCCACACAACTGAGCATAAAGCTCTTTTCACTCTTGTCACAACGCTTTTATCTAATCATGAACACCGATGAAATGAAATGCAACAAGTCTCATATCATGCTAATCAATGTCTTTCATTCGATATACCAATTACTTATCACATTCATCAGACTCAGGTCTGGCATTCAACACGCAGTTGAGTACACATATTTCCTTATTCACATTCAATCAACCAGCACTTCCTATACATTCCTGAATAATAACTCCTCGGACGTTCAATTGTCCGAAATCATCAATATCATAAATATGTCAATATCACAAAATAACTTAAGCAGAAACACATATATAGTTTAGAGTACACATATAGGTTGACTCACAGTATGCTCTATATAGCTATTGCCTTGACAATCTGGCAATGTTTGGATGTAGTCGCTCAATTTGTGCTTCTATACCATGAAAAACACACATTTGTACACATCACTAAATTATTCAATCAAATGAAAATTTAATCATGCACATGTATATGTGTCATGTTTAATGTGTGCTCAATTGACTTTGTATGTATCCTCATTCACAAATCTTGATCTTTCATATATCATATCTTGTGCAACTTGATTATCCTAAGTTCATCAATCATCTATTTATCAATCCTACATTTTCCAATCCTTTCCTAACATTATACATCCACACAATTTCCCAATTCTCATTCATTCATACCTAATTCATATTATTCGTAAGAACACTTTTACACCATTAACAACTCATAAATTCCAAGTTGAGATACATTCATATCAAGTCAATCCATTCCTCAATTCTGACATCAATCAGCATCCTAAACTTATCAACCACTTAACCACTTAATTTAGCAACCATCTAGGTTCATTTCAAACCTTAATTAAGTCTAAAGACACCACGGTAAGGTAACTTATCCTTAGTTGGTTAGACAATCTCACAAAATGACATTTTCTCTTGTCAAAGAAATTCCCTCGATTGTAGGTACCTTTCCACGATCGTGAAAAAGCAAAATAGAAACTTTTTGCCTTCCAAACACTTCACAAGATCGTGGGTTTAGCAAACAGAAAGTTCACTACCCACTTCCTTCAATTTTCGTTTTTCCAGCTTCGATATCTTTATAGAAAAATAACAATAACTCATTATCAAAACATTTTCTAGCTAAACCATTTCACAGGAACCTTAATAAGACATCAATAAACATTTTTCATGTTTTATATTCTGACTAATTCGAGCTCTAAAGTCTTCAAAAATCAGGAAATAATACAAGATTCTTGAACAGGGTCTGTCTTGGGCAGTATTAGGAAAACATGCATAACTCAAGCTACAGTCACTATTTTATCACACCACTTTCATAGAGATCAAGCTAAGACCTATATCTACAACTTTCATACTTTAAGTTGCTTCAAATTCATGCTCTAAAGCTATGAAAAATAGGTCGAAATAGGAAGATGAAATTGAACCCAGAATTTTGACTTATAACTCTAATTTTCCAGATTCAAGAACACTTCAATAACACCTATCTTTAGCATCAATTTACCATCGTTCATGCTTCAAAACTCAACCTACAATCATTCCAAACAATAGCATAAAGCCCACGATTTCACACATCAAAAACAAAGCATATTCCATCATCAAATTTCCAGCGCAAATCAACATCAATGCTACATGTATCTCATTTTAATTCACTCCTAATCAGTCTTTATGAATGATAAGGCCATAAATAACACAACAGAGCAATCAAATACTTACTTCTTTCACTTAGGATTTCCTCAATTAATAAGCTACGCAAGGCCTCCTCAAACTTCCAACTTACACCCTGAGCAAGATAAGATGGAAGGGTTTCAATTGCAAGATAAGGGCTACGAAAATTTGGCAAAAATGGTTTTGGAGATGGCATGAAGGTATCGTGGGTGAGAAGAAGAGAAAAAGAAAAAACAAGGCTAAAACATAAAAGAAAGCATCTTACAAGGGTGAAAGACTTAGAGAACAAACGAGTGATGGAGGGGTAGAACACTTATTATGCCAAGTGTCAAATAAAGAGTTATGCTAAGTGTTTTTATGTTATTCAACCATTTGTCTCTACATTACTAGTCCATTTGTCACTTAATCACTAGTCCTCTTGGCATTCATACACCAAACCACTTGTTACCTGATTAATCCTCCATTTGTCTCTCATTTATTCATGTCATTTGTCACTCTCTCACTAGTGCCACTTGTCACACTCTCATTGACCTAAACAACCTAAATTCCCATGTATCGATTTTGTCTTATTATTCAACATTTTTCTTACACTAGATACGCATAACACTTCATCAATTACTCAATAATAACAATAAACTCCAATTCACTAGTTGTAATCCACCAAACTAAAATTCAAGACATAAATAATGCTCGATCACATTGAAAATCATTTAAAATCATTTATACCCAAAATAAGTCAATTAAGTACATTTACTATCTTTGCATTGTTTCTAAATCATGATTCATGTATGTATGTGTATATGATGCATGTAAATGGAATTCATTTTGTATGTTTTCACATAATACGACTCATGTGACTAGTCTAACCCCTTAGGTGTAGGAATGAGTTATTACAATATGCACTCAATTGACATATTCTGGGGTATGGAATGAAAATAAATGTGATATGAATGTGCATTCCCAATGTTTTGCATTTTGATTTACCAATAACATGAATTGATGGATTATAATTAGTGAATCGGGAATTTATTGTTATAATTGAGTAATTAATGAGGTGATATGTGCATCTAGTTTAAGAAAAATATTAAAGAGCAAAAAAAATTTATACTGCATGTATGTGTTCTCTTTTAGCTTAGAGCCATGGCACGGTTCCATTTTATCTGTTGGACAGATAAATAAAGGCATGGTGTCTTACTTAATTTTAATACTTAATATCTGTATATGACTTTTGTGATTGGTGAGGTAACGATTGACTAATCGTGTGCTAGGCACAACAGATTAAGCGACCCCTGTATCCTTGAGTTGATACATAAAAGTCGAGTCCCCGTATCAACACTTTTCTACAGGACTTGTGGGTGATTCCACATCTAGGGTCTAGACACCGACGAGGTCATCACCTAGAGTTATGACGCTCTCGTCGACTGTAGTCTGGACTCACCATGGATGAAAGTCAAGTCAACACCGAGAATCGGTGGGTGTGCACACTAGTTAGGTCGACTAGTGGTGACACACATGATTGTTTTAGCTTATTAAAAGATTTGTTTTCTAACGAGATTTGAATTATACATGTGATGCTTTTCTGCTTTTGTGTACTGGAACTGGAACCTATGTTTACCAGATGAGTGATTAATAGGCTAGGCCTATATGGTTCCTAACCAGTATACGTTGAGTCATAGGCCAGGCCTATGTATTTCTATGTCATGTACGTTTGCTTTATAGGTTATTTACACCGTCTTGGTGTGTATCAAGTTCTATTTGCGATATATGTTTTTCTTACTCACTGAGTACATAGTGTACTCACCCTCTTTGCTTTCCAACCATACAGGTTAATTTGGTGAGCTTAAGGCTTTGAGTGTATCGTGCGGTCTTTTAATATTTTTGGGGCATTACCGCACGTAGGTTGTAGCACCTCACTCCCGCAATGACCCGAACTCGACATCGGTGGTGATATCCGAGTCCGTGCCCCGTGAGGGTGGCGTGCTAAAGCACTCAATCATTTGAAAATCAGTATAATTTTTTTTTGAAACCACAAACACAATATGCAGAAATCGATACTTAAATTGGGCCCACATTCACTTATAAACATTTTCAATTAACACAAAACTATCAACACAATTATCAATAGCCATTTGGGCCCTTTCACAAATATAAAACACTTGAGTCATTTCAAAATACAAATTTATACAAAAAGTTGTCGAATATACAATTCAATACAAAATAGAGAATGCAATGCAGACACAAACTGATCCCGACCTCTATCCTTCACTTGAAAGCTGTAGGTATACTCCCGTTGGCCTAACGGGGTATTCTTCTAAATCCTGAAAAATATTTGCAAATTTTGGGTGAGTTTTGCGAACTCAGTAAGTGGCCATCATCGATGGTTCACCCAGTCACATAACACATATATCACACATCAAACTGAATTCCAATTTTACATTCAAAGCACTTAAACATTTATTTTATCCATATGCCATTTAGATGGGACTCACATTCATTCTTATTGTTGTGACTGAGTGCCTCACACATATACAGAGTACTGGCCCGTAGGGCTCAGTCAGAACAGAATACTGGCCCATAGGGCTCAATCGGAACAGAGTACTGGCCCATAGGGATTAGTCATAACAATGCTCACGGAGCATAGCTCTACGTGGAAGCGCTTCGTATAGGCAACTCAAATCACGACTCCTTTATATTTCATGCATTCATGAGATGGAACACATCACTTATATTGCATGCACTTATTTGATCATATTCACTTATCATTGGACTGTAGTCCGGCATTCAACATATAGTTGAGCATTCACTTATCATCTTGCATGCAATGCACATTTTGAAAACACTTAGTTCATCCTATTCACATACAATGAGCACTTCAATAATTCAGATCAATCATTGATAAGTCATTTAAATTGCATATATTTTGGACTTAATTTTTGTCGATGTGTTGAAATTGGTATCCGAAATTGATGGAATTGCTTTATAATTGTTTACAGATGGTTTTTAACACCTTAAGGACGAAAAAGGATCAAAAAAGAGGCAAAAGAAGGAAGGAAATCCGAAATTCCCAATTTGGCCGAAATTCAGAGATTAGGCGTGGGCACGCCTAAGGATGGAATCTGGAGTCTGCAGAAATTCCAGAATTTGATT
>JAOTBA010000204.1:21581663-21595197 GCA_025629845.1 Erythroxylum squamatum | reverse complement strand
CTTGCTTTATATATTTTTACATTTTCTATTTTAATTTATACATTAAATTTCAATTAAATTCACAGGGTATTATTACTGCGCATTTGCGCAGTATTATTCTGCTAGTTTTAGACATATTCCAGAGATGCTCCTCTCTAGAGGTGGTTGCTTTCCCTCTGCCCTCCTCTTCACATTCCTTGTTTGTTTAAACCCCTTTCACCTAACTTGTTTTGTTTACTCCCTATCTTCTTCCATCCTATGATGCCCATTGTCTTTCCTTTGTCCCCTTCTTATGTGTTCCATTGGTGCTTTGCTTCCCTTGTTTCAGCCAGTTTGGAGCTGGTCCTCTTTAAAGGGCTATTAGTCTTTTTTCAATGCTTTGTTTCCTACCCAGTTAAATGTATATTAAATATGTGATTCATGGAATCTCGAAGGGAATTTCCTAAACAATCCAACATTAATGTACCCTGCTTAAATTTGTGAACACTAACCGTAAAAAGACATGAAAGCTAGATCAAAATTTGATATTGACCAATCTAAAGTCATTAATTGAACTGGCTTTGAGTTTAGAGCCGCGTGAGCAAAGGTTCTTGTTGGTGGTGAGCAGTCCAAACGATAAAGTTGCTGATGCATCTTGTTGGTGGTGAGCAGTCCAAACGATAAAGTTGCTGATGCCATGTTTTCAATGGTTGGAGCCAGAAACACCTTACCAGAAGGCGTGGTCTGGGAAATCAGATCTTCTGTCCAGTTTTACTTTATCTTATTCTGTCTCATGAAATCTCAGCCATTTATTTTGTGGGACTCACGTGAAGCCCATGCGGACCTCACATAAATAAATAGCTGAGATTTATTGGACACAATAAAATACCATAATATTAAACAGGAAATCTGGACTCGTAGTCTGGTGCTTCCATCGTGGGCACCATAGGTCTAGGTGCTGAGTCATGGCTCGACCGGAGGATTCTTAACCCACTGTGGTTGGAACTCGAGCCTCGAAAGTGTGGTGAATGGTGTGCCACTTTATGCTGAGCAAAAAATGAAAGCTGTCATGTTAACCTTGGACATCAAACTGGCACTGAGATCTAAGGTCAACAAAAATGGCCTCATTCTACGAGAAGAAATCGTCGATGTTGTGAGGGTTTTAATGGAAGACTGGAAAAGGGTACGTAATAGAATGAAAGACCTAAAAGACTCAACAGCACAGGTCCTAATTAAAGATGGATCATCTACGAAGGCGCTCTCAAAGGTGGCTCTCAAATGGAAAACCGAACATTCACTTACAATGTCCTAGATTCGTAACATATTTTTCAAATATGTTGTCTCTCCTTTCTTACGCTATTTCTGTGTTTATCAATTACTTTTCTCCTTGTTTTGTATTGTAATACCCCAATTACCTTCTAGTCTTGCTTTTATATGTATAATTATATTACTAAACTAACTCCTGAGCTTGACACGCCTGTTGAATTTTAGAATAAAATAGAAAAAATATAATACGAGAGGTAATTTATTGATGAGTTTCACTTTACATTGACATTGAAGGCTTAAATATATAAGCAATGAAATAACAACTTAACTAATATCTAGATAAAGATTAAACAAACAAATAAAAAATTTAAAAGTTTAAATCCTAACAGATAATAACTTTATCTTAATAGATAAAATTTTATCTTTTAACAAATAACATATCTTATTTTTACTACTTTCTAAATTTTATTTTTAAACAAAGACTTCATTTTTAACAACTTTGAATCATTCTCCAACATTCCCTCTTGATTCAAAGTTTTAATACTTTTTGAATTTGATGATGTACTTCCCATCACCTTTCAATAGTTGGAGCGCTTCTCTTTATTCTTCAACATGAGCACTTCTCTCGTCACTTATCTCGATAGAGCACTTATCTCTATGATATGTCTTGGTGCACTTCTCACCAACTAGAAGATATTGTCTTCTTCAATTACTTGCACTATATTTGTTTGTTCTTCATTATTAAACTTGCAATACTTTTTCATAAAGCATCGAGACTTCCCTTTATGTCAGTCATCTTTCTCTTCATAACCAAACTTCTCATAATGGCCATATTAAGGATTATTTCCTTTCTTTTCTGATGACAGAACATTTGCTAGATAAGCTCCCTCTATCATCTTTTCACTTTCTTGGTTTCTTATTGCCCTTCTTTGCTTTTGAGCTTGTAACGCTTTACTCACTCATAGGTTCCTCAAGATCTTTGAAGCTCTGATACCATGTTGAATTTTAAAACCAGATTTTAACCAAAAAGAATAGAATAGAAAAGATATAATGCAAGAGGTAATTTATTGATGAGTTTCACTTTACATTAACGTTAAAGGCCTAAATATATAAGCAATGAAATAACAAATTTAACTAATATTTAGATAAAGATTAAACAAACAAATCAAAAATTTAAAAGTTTAAATTCTAACAGATAATAACTATATCTAATAGATAAAACTTTATCTTTTTAATAAATAACATATCTTATCTTTACTACTTTCCAAATTTTATCTTTAAACAAAGACTTCATTTTAAACAACTTTGAATTATTCTCCAACAACGCCTTCGTTATGTTTGTTAATGGAGTTGACTTCAGATTGTGTGTGTGTTCGCGCGCGCACGTGTATGTGTACCTGTGTGTCTGTCTATAAGAGTGTGGTTCAAGTACAAAAAAGTGAGAAACAGAGAGATGAACAGCAACCAAGTTCACTTGAACTGTGGGATTACAATGCCAATACTTAGACTATGCACTTACTCCTTTGAGAATGATAGGGACATCACAGAACAGCTCGTTCATGCAGCTTTGAATGAACGTTTGTTTTCTCCTCTTTTTTCATTTCTTGGTTCACGGGGGTTGTTAGATAATTCGATATCCATTGTTGCTCATCAAGGGCATTGCAGCTCTCTTTCCAGATTATATCTGGTATATTAGTTAACAAGAACCTGCATGCAACTTGTGATTGTTATTGGGTTTGCAGTAACTTATAGGTTTCGTTCATCGTTGTAGTAACTTGTAAGTTTCGTTCTTAAATCAAAGGCAAATACCAGAGTAATTCCTAGTCTGATACTCAATACTTCAATTAGAAATTCATCAATTGCCACAACATCAAATACCCTAGTTTAGTCCAGCGAGTTTATAAATTTATAAAATCTAGAATAGTTAGTATTTTTTCTTATCATTATCATTACTAAATTTATAGCTTAATATTTTATAAACTAATTAATAGATTCTATTTTTATTTATTTTGTAGGAAACAAATTAATAGTGAAAATTTTACCTTGGAGAGTTTTAGCTTAAATTAGTACTTGGTAATTTGAGATAATTGAAATAAATATAATTATCTTGGAAATTAAAATTTCTAATTTTATACATTAGAAATTAGAATTTTGTACATTTTGGTGATTTATATATATTTTTATAAATACTAATAATTTTTATTTGCTTGTGTGACAATATCTTTACACTAAAAATCTGTATCATTTGTGACAACTTCTATTTTATGGCTAACAATGCAAAAAAATTTCAATTAAGCAATTAATTTGTTAAATTTAATAATATTATTTGTGACAAACATGAACACATTAGTGATAAATTTATTGTAACATATAATCTTTATTTAGTAACAATATTATTGTAACATATAACTTTTATACTTGTGAAGAAATACGTTAGACAATATGGTTATTGATGTAAATTTCTTTTATCACTAATGTAATTCCATTTTTGAATTAATAGTTTTATTTATGACAATAATAAACACATTAGTGACTATTTTTTGTAAGAACAAATTTTTATTTTTGTGAAAAAAATGATGTTGACACTTTTTTCCTTAAAATACTAGTGATCAAGAAGTAATGGACACTGATAAAAAAAGCACAAGTGACAAATATTTTGTTACTATTTTAAATTATTTTAGTGGCGATGTTGTTGTCACAATAAATGAACTATTGTTACGACTTTATTCGTCACTACTTTATATTATTTACGTTGATAAACTTATCATAAATATGTAAAGTTACTGTGACCATATAGTTTGTCACATTCAATAGTTTTTAGTGTCAGTACTTTTATCACAATAAAATGAATTATTGTTACGACTTTACTCGTCACTACTTTATATTATTTATGTCGACAAACTTGCCATAAATATGTAAAATTATTGTGACCATATAGCATTGTCACACATTCCATAGTTTTTAGTTTCGGTACTTTTGTCATAAAAATGTTTCATAATTGTGACCATTTTCTTAAATTAGTCACTATTTTAATAGTGATGAAGGTATTTGTGACGGGAGGTGACATCTTCAAAAATTAGACACTATTATTAATAGTAGTGACTAATATTACCGTTTTTAGTGACAACTTTTGCTTTAACTAAAAATACAATTTTTTGTAATGACGTTTATATGAATATTGTTAGATATTAGACAATTATGCAACTGCGATGGTTGTAATGAACTAGTTTCAAAAGCAATTCAAAGGAAAATAACAAGGAAAAAGATCAAGTTTTATAATAAGGCAAATAATCATTCATATTTTATTATGTTTTGTACATCAATCATTTTATAAATTTTGAGCAATTTTGGCCTTTAGAAAATTCATTGAAAAAATTACACGCTGGATCATATCCAACCCTGATTTCCCGATAATTAGTGTTTTCACAATGTACTTGTTATATAGTTATCGATCCTAAAACAAATGCAGCTCTAATTCTCTCACATGTCTCTTTAATATTTATTACAATTTAATCATTTGTTGCATAAGTCTTTAATTAATCCATTTAGGTAATCTGTCAGTTTAAGGTTACAAATGCATTCAAGTATCACTAACACGTGGAGGTTCCACACCTATGAAATTCACTTGGAAGTTTTGGGTTGTTTTATTGCTATCAATTTGATCAAATTTAATATTTAGTTGTCAAAAGTTGTATTAAATAATTTTTAAGTTATTCTATGCAATCCGACAATTTACCTAAAAGATAGCGATTATAAATTATATTGATATCAAAAATATTAATTAAAATTTGAAAATTTATTAACATTAAGGGAATAATCGACTGATCAATTAGACGAAAGTAAAAATAGGTGATAAGATACCTTCAAATATCTAAAAAGGATGTAAACAAGTGATGGCATGCTTGTCTATGGTATTAATTATAAGAAAAAAAACATTGAAACGCTGATAACAAAATAGTGGGTAGGTAGGTAGGTAGGTAATTGCTTCAAAGGTTGCTAAATATCATTGCAATAGATTCCAACTTAGCTTTTACTCAAAGTTCATATAAACAACTTGACATGTTAAATTCAAAAAGTAATGTATATCTGAGTTTGCATGTTAGAGGCCGGAGAAGAGAAGGAAAGCATGGCATGCTTTGAGAGGGTGTCACCGGCACTAAGGGAAATTTTGCTCAAGTTGTATCGGTAAGTGCTTTAAGAAATGTTTCTTCAATTCGCTCATAGTGAATTAATAGCCTAGCTGCAATCTGAAGCCAGTATATAGTGTCATAATTATCAATAAACTTCATTTGTGACAGGGCTGAGAAGGCCGTGGATTTTGACCATCACTTGTACGAGTTTGGTTCTGTGGAATACCACATTGAGGTAAAAACTTTACTACTGTGTTATTTTGATGGTGAGTTCACTTAATGACTTAATTTATGTCCTTTTGAGACTTCATGATCCTGTAACTTTGTGGTTGTATTATGATGTCGAGAAGTCTTCAGCGGCTGATCCACAGCACAAATACTTGTCAATTGCAACCCCACTACTGTCCCAAGGACTCTTGCTAGCATCTGGGCTTTCTACATACACTAAACAAATGGTACAGGAGGCTTGCTCCGATGTTGTCGAGATTGTTGAACCCCAAAAAGAAGGATACCAGCTTACTCTCAGACTTAATTTTGCTAAAATTCCTCGTGGAAAAGGTATGCAACTGCTCCTTTTTCTCACATCACATCAAACAATAAGGTTATATGATAGTTCTCCGATGCTTCTTCCAATGCCCTACAATTATCAGAATCAATAGAGAGACTACTTTAGGTCTATACGTGCATACATATTGAAGCTCTGGGTGTAAGGCAAGGATGAATCCTAATGTTAGTGTTCATATTTAAAATTCATATTAACCTGCCTATATCCATAAATCCCTGCGTTTCATATTGCAGCATTTTCGTGTTCCAGATTTTGACCAAGTGATCAGAAAACTTTCCTCGGTGCAAGCAGTAATACTTAGTTCGCAACTGAAGGAAATGCTGCAGAATGTCAACTCTCAGGATATTCCTGAAGGGATGTACAAGCCAATCAAACTTGTCTATCAACCAAGGGAGCCTTTCTACGTCATCAGACAGGTAGGTCCGATCATATCCAGGCATTCATCAACGAACTCAAAATAAGGCCTCTTTGTGAGGCTATAAAAACACAATTAAGCTTCCTTGAGAGGCATCTGACAAAAAATACACGACTCATAAATTAATCGTTCATGATATATATATACACTGAATTACAGTTTTCAAATTGCTAAAAATTGGTAACACATGCTCGGAGAATTTCCAGAAATCCCAGAGTAGAAGTGAAATTTAAACTGGCTGAATGGTTTCAAGCACGAGGAAGTAAAATTTTTAGTTTCGATCATATAAATGAACTAACAGACAGCAGGACTCTACCAAAATTTGACCAACTTATAATTTTTAAAATCATGCCAGTTGAGCGTAGCTGCTCATTGTCTATCTTTTCTTTAATTTAGCACTTCCCTTGCATAAGATTCAACAAGATTCCAGAAATTCATTAGTCACTTAAAATTTCTAATTCAATCCTCAGAGCTTTGAACCTTTAACAGGAGTGTGGAAACGAATCAGAGTTAATTAGGAAATGTAATAGGACCCCTACCAATCATCCAACATGTCATTTCCTCCCTTCAAAATGCTTAAACACAATTACATTAATTTGCTTGACAGCCAGAGAAAATCATTGCAGTATTCCCAATTCGTTTTAGAGAACAGACGGATGTGATTATAGCAACAGCCTTCTTTCAGGTCTGTAGTAGAGTAGCGAAATATTGTCAATATTCTTTCACCTTGATGCCCTTCTCATTTTCTTTTAACGGTTTATCCTCCTATTTCCTTTCTCGTTTTTCAAATTCCTTCTCCGCTAGGAACTCATGGATGTGGGAAGTTCAGCAAAGTGGGCCAAAGCACCAGCTTGCACCTGGTCACCAATTCCTCCACCAGAATTGAGAGGAGAACCTCTGGAAGATTTGAGCACAAATGGGGGCTTCGTCTCTTTTGGTATCCTTTTAATCCTGGAAATAAAGTCATGCATTTAGGTTTTTGCATAATATTGTCGTTATTTCAGCATAAAAACAAATTCAAGACAGTTGCTCAAGCTGTGAATTGACAACTTTTAACTGACAACTATTTGGCATTACATGACTCCATATTTATTCTAGCAATAGCATACAATTCTCCTCCACCGCCTATCCTCATGCTCAGACTGGCAAATTTGCTGTGGAAATCAGATATTTCTTTTCACCATGTTGAAGGTATAAAACTAGACAGAACCGTATGGAGTTTGCTTAACTTCTACGCCTACATCAAAAATCATGTAAAGGTAAAATCCCTATCTAGTTTTCTCTCTGCTATTCATCGAAGTTTTTGACTGACAACAGTTTCTGAATAGTGCACCAGAGGTTTCATACAAAGACGAATGCAGAAGCGTCTGGAAATCCTGGTTGAGGTGCACTAAAATCCTTAAAAATCCAAGTAGAATTATAATTCGTAGTTCCATTTCATTGTGACATTGTCAAGTCTTTATTTCTTGCTGCTAAGCTTCTTTTTCTTCTATAGACAGAGAGAAAGAAATATCAGTCAATATTTTTGTTTTGACTGTTCCCCACGGATGTTTTCTTTTCTTTCATATCAAAAGATAGTATGAGAGTAGACCAAGCAACTAAGTGCAGTTGAGAGTCCACCAAAATTATTCAAGCCCTCAATAAGAATGTGAATTTAAAAGTACAGCAGTTCTAACCTTCTTGGTGAAAATTGCAGGTCCTCAAAAAGGCAAACTCAAAAGAAAATGAACATGTCAAAGAGATTGAAGGTATCTTTTGCCCCTCGTGTAGGCTTGAAAAAGGAGCCTTCCAACAGAGGGGGCAATTCCAAAGGAAAACTGTACTTCCATAGATTCAGACCAAAATTGCTATTTACAGGAACAATGAAAAAACTTGATAAGCTACAAAAGCAAATCCTAATCGATGCATAGATGACTTTTTAAACAAGATTGTTTTCAGAGAAGTGTAGTTCATAAGTTAGGTATACTTGGCGTTATTTTGACATCTTCTTGTCTTCCAGCAAATGCAGGGCGTAGGGATATCAGGAAACTGGTCAGTTTATCAAAGCTTAAAACCCTTAAGCATAAGTGTGGTGACTTCACCAGGAGGATCAAACAAATACGTTTTCGAGTAAAAATACACGGATTCAAACGTTTTCGCAGACGATGGTTGACACTTCCAAAGTTTTCGTCTGCAATGGGATATACTAGATTAGAATAGTTATGATAAATTGGTCCTATATTATGTGTTCCAATTTGCAACTATCGCATACAAATTTGAGTTTCATATGTAGATTTTCTACTGCCTCCATGTCAGAATATTTCAAAAGTCTGCCACTTGAATCTACATAAAACTTTACTGATATTAACTAAAAGTTTTCAAGTATCAGAATAAATTAAATTCAAGAAATTTATAACATCAAACCAAAATACGAGTGGAAGTGTTCACAGTTACCCTGTCAGATCTAAGTTATTATCAACTCATCAATGGACCAGAAAGGAATAAGAATATTAGTAAAGCCAAGTACTTTTGCAAGATATGTACTGGCTAAAGAATTGTGAAAAGCTGTATCTGATTTCTATTGAATTGGAGTATTTAAACTCACCAAGATTACAATCAAGAGTATACTAAATGGAGATTGATATCAGAATGATTCTCCTCTATCTAAGCCTATAAAGAAGGTAGATAACTTTACATAAATATATGTACAATAAATCTGAAAATACGAAGTCAACTAACGGTAGAGTCTGTTACACTATTACGCCCCCGCAAGTTGTGGATATGATCAACAAGACCCAACTTTGCTAAATTCCGTAGGAAGGCAGGCCGTGGCAATGGTTTTGTAAGCATATCGGCAACTTGATCAGCTGAGTGTAAATGACAAACCTCGATTGTACCATTTTGTACTTGCTCACGAACAAAATGAAAATCGATGGCTACATGCTTCATGCGACTGTGGAAAACAGGATTGGCACAAATGTATGTTGTGCTGACATTGTCGCAGTGAATTGTTGGTTTCGTCGGCAGCGGATAGTGAAGTTCATGTAGGAGATTCTGAATCCAGTTTGTCTCCGATACAGCAGCCGCAACAGCCCTGTATTCTGCCTCTGTTGACGAACGAGAGACGGACCTCTGTTTCTTGGACGACCATGACAGAATTGTGTTTCCAAGATAGACTACATAACCGGTCGTCGAAGTGCGATCCACTGGATCCCCTGCCCAGTCCGAATCGGAGTAGATACGCAACTTGGAATTGGCTTCACGGCCAATATGTATACCCATTGCCGCAGTTTGCTTGAGGTACCTTAGCACTCGTTTCGTCGCACGCCAATGGTTTGCATTCGGGCACTGCATGAATTGGGACAATTTACTTACTGTGAATGCAATGTCTGGTCGAGTGAAGGATAAGTAGTGAAGCTTTCCTATCACTCGACGATATAGAGACCCATCAATTTCTTCTTCTGGAGCGGCTGCAAAGAGATCGGTTGTGGAACTCATTGGCGTTGGCACCCCCTTGCAATCAAGCATCTGCATCTCATCAAGCAAATCCATAATGTACTTTTGCTGAGATAAGTACATACCAGCGGCATCATAGGACACCTCGATGCCCAAGAAGTAGCTCAAAGTGCCAAGGTCCTTAAGAGAGAAACGGTTTGCAAGTGCTGCAATTAAACGGCGGATGGCATTGTGATCACTTCCTGTAACAATGATGTCGTCGACATAAATAAGCACATACAATGTTTGTCCAGATCGATGATAGATGAAGAGTGATGTATCAGACTTGGCCGTGACAAAACCACTCTCAACAAGAAAGTTCTTGATTGCATTGTACCACGCCCGAGGGGCCTGTTTCAAACCGTAAATTGCCTTGTTTAATCGGCACACATAATCAGGGTTGGAAGGAGATTCATAGCCTTGTGGCTGCCGCATATACACTTCTTCATCTAGCTTGCCTTGTAAGAAGGCGTTATTTACATCCAACTGATGTACGGGCCACGAAAGTTGAGTGGCAATGGTGAGAACAAGTCGCACAGTCACCGGTTTCACCACAGGGCTAAACGTCGAGTGGTAATCAATTCCCGGCCTTTGAGTAAACCCTTTTGCTACCAACCTCGCCTTATACCTGTCAATTGAACCATCAGCCTTGTATTTAATTCGAAACAACCACTTACAATCCACAATGTTCTTGGAAGTATCGTATGGGACAAGGGTCCACGTTTGGTTTCGGATCATGGCATCATATTCATCTTTCATCGCAAGCTTCCAATGGGTATGGCTTTGGGCTTGTTTGTAGGTTCTAGGAGTATATGTCGGTGATGTAGTGGTGGCTACATGAAACTGTTTTGGCTTTAAGCTATTGGTTTGGGAGCGTAGCACCATGTGATGCGTAGGTTTCATGGGTGGTTGTGTGGGTTGGAGCTGTGGCTGCGGGGGTGGAGTTGGGGTCGGAGTTTCGACGGTCGGTGAGTGAGGTGCATCGGTGAGGGCGCTTGGGACAGGCTGAGAGGTCACGGTGATGGAAGGTAAGGAGCGGCTGCGTCGGTGATATGTTTTGTGGTATTGGGAAGGCTGATTATGGGCACGACAAGGTGTCACTGAGTCGGGTATGGCTGAGTCAAGAAGCATACCTGGTTCGAGAGGCGTGGCTGATGAGGAGGAAGTAGTAGGCAATTGTACCTGCAAGTAGGTAGGCAATTCAAAACAAGGAGTAACATGATTTTCGTTAGTGACCACAGAATCAATTTCTAGGTTTTCCCATTTGACAAATGAAAAATTGCCGTTGTTCTGAAATTGTTTGGTAACACATGGAAAATTATGCTCGTGGAAAACAACATCCCGACTAATAAAAATCTTAGACGTTTCAAAATCAAAACATTGATGCGAATGATATTTGGTGGAGAATCCTAGATATAGGCACGGCTTCGATTGCGGTTCAAGCTTATGTTTAACATAGGGTTTCAGCCAAGGGTAACAAAGACAGCCGAAAGTTTTAACGGATTGAATGTTCGGTTTTTCCTGGAATAGGACCTCATATGGACTTTTGTGTGCTAGCGTGGGAGTGGGGAGGCGGTTTATTAGGTAAGTGGCCTGTTGGCATGCAAAGGACCAAAATTGGGAGGGCATGTTTGCTTGGTGTAGGATGGTTTTGGCGGTCTCTATAATGTGTCGATGCCGTCTCTCAACTAAGGCAACTCGTTGCGGGGTATAGGGCGGTGACACTAGGTGTTCTATGCCTTGTTGATTCAAATAAGGGTCTAGACTTTGGTATTCTCCTCCACCATCAGTGTATAAACTCAATATTTTTGTGTTAAAACGTCTTTCTAGTAAGGGATGCAATTGCTTGAAAATTTTCAGAACTTCATCTTTGGTGTGAAGTGTGTACAACCACATGTATTTTGAAAAATGATCAACAAATAAAACATAGTAACGCTTTTTGTCAATTGATAAAATCGGAGATGGACCCCATAAATCACTGTATACTACTTGCAATGAATCTGTTGTTTTCAAAGAATTTTCAAAAAAAGGTAACCTGTGCATTTTATTTGAATGACATGAATCACAAACCGAAAGTTTGGAATTGTTTTTCGGAATTGAAAATTGAGAATAAATTTGATTTAAAACTTGGGAATTGGGATGACCCAATCGCCTATGCCACAGGTCATTGGAAACTGCCACTCGACAGCTTGGAAACACAGATGTCGTCGGTGGCCAATGATACAACCGGCCACTACTTTCTCCTCGAGCTAGCGGCGCCCCCGTAGCCAGATCCTTCACAACATAAGAGAAAGGATAAAATTCAATAGATTTGTTATTT
Source organism: Erythroxylum squamatum (assembly GCA_025629845.1). Classification (NCBI taxonomy): domain Eukaryota; kingdom Viridiplantae; phylum Streptophyta; class Magnoliopsida; order Malpighiales; family Erythroxylaceae; genus Erythroxylum; species Erythroxylum squamatum. The sequence goes on along the minus strand of JAOTBA010000204.1, from coordinate 21,583,069 downwards.
TCTCGACAGAATTGAGAAACAGAAATTAAGTTATTGGTAACGGAAGGAGAACATAAGGCATTGGTTAAGGTGAATTGACAATTGGGTGTATTGAGACTAATGTTACCGGTGTGGGAAATAGGGATTGTGTCACCATTTCCCATGACGATATCTTCCGAGCCATTGTAGTCGTTGAGAGTTGTGAATTGATTGGCATCCGAGACAACATGATGTGTGGCGCCGGTATCTATGATCCAAGAGTCATCAGATTGTTGATTATAGCCAGCATAATGTGCCCTTGCTTGCATGTGGTCGTGAGAGGCTGTTCGACACACACGGGCAGAGTGCCCCGGCTTCGTGCAAAGCTGGCAATAAAGGCCCGAATCAGTGTTGGCGGGTTGCACATTCGATCTTCGTTGGCGACCCTGTTGGTTCCGCCATGGTTGATTGTAGTTGCCATTTTGGTTGTTCCGCCGTTTTGTATTGTTTTGATTGTAGGATCTGTTATCCTTGGACGGTTGGCTTTGCGCTACAGCAGCAGTGATCGGCTGGTGGAGAGGCTTGCGGAAGTCCTCATGTTTCAAGAAAAGCTCGTGATCGATAAGCTTTTCATACAGCTCCTCATACGTAATTGCGGAATCGCGAGATCTGATCGCAGCGGAAATTTCCCTAAATTCAGGGCCGATCCCACTGAGAATTTTGACGATCAACTCGTCATTTGAGATTGGGACGCCAGCAGTGGCCAACTCGTCTGCAATTGAGCGGATCTCACGTAGGTATGTAGCTACGGATTGGGATTCTTTGTGATATCTTGCCAACTGATCTCGAAGGCTGAAAATACGCGTTTGCGATTTGTTAGCAAACGATGTGTGCAAGGCGTACCACGCAGAGTGAGCCGTTGGGGCATTGGCAACGGATGATGCAAGTGTCGGATCGACGGACACCATGAGCGCATTTTGGATTAATTGGTCTTGTCGGAACCATAGATGATAGGCTGGATTCGGAGTGTCAACAGAGTTTTGGGTGATGGTTTTGGAGGGGGCAGGCTTGGTGCCGTCGAGATGGCCAAATAGATCATGACCATTCATCAACATGGATATCTGGGCTTTCCATGTGGCGAAGTTGCTTGAGCCAGTGAGCTTGATAGGAAGCTGAGTGGCTGGATTGAATTGGACGATGGAGGTGGTTACAGTGCTGTCCGAGTTGAGAACGACAGTGGATGGAGCCATTGAAAAGGTTGGGCAGGATTTGAGAGAAAAAAAAAACTTGGTCGGGTCGGTCGTGATGGGTCTGGGCCCAGTCACAACGACCGATCCACTCGTCAAAGGTGCCAAAACCAAGCCCGTCCCGTGATCTCCGAAGCCCATCAGCAGTCATCAGCAGTAAACAACTTTCCATGCAGAGGTAGGAGACTACGTAAAGACCTA
>JAOTBA010000204.1:21523881-21541155 GCA_025629845.1 Erythroxylum squamatum | reverse complement strand
TAAGTATGCTTCCGCAGTTTATCTCCTTCGTTTGTTCCGACGGGTTACCCCGGGTTCAACCTTGGGGGTCGGGACTCAGGCCCAACGGTCTTCGTTTTCGACTCTGTTTTGTTTAAGTAGTTGGGTCTCGGAAACGGGGTCCCAACATTTTCACCTTTGTTACTTGTTCAAAATTAATCATCCTTTTATTTTATTGATAATATTACTTTTATTATCTTACAATTATTTGGTGGGATCAATTCAGGGCTGGTGTTCCAAAATTGCAAATACTTGCATTTCGAACTCTAAGTCAATGCATGAGTGTAACAAAGTGTGAAAGAAATTTAAGTATATTTGAATTCAGCCATTCCAAAAAAAAGAATAGATTGGAACACAAAAGATTGAATAACTTGGTCTTTGTTTGGTACAACTCGAAGCTTCAAGAAATGTATGCTATTATTATTGTTAAGTTAATATAATTTCTTAATAATTTTATTTTTTATTAGGACTTTTAATAGACCAAGTACTTCTGTATATCCAATTACCTTGGCCATAACGTTCTTTTATGGATTAGGTTTTTAAGGAATCGAGTTTTATATAAGAGATTGATTTGGAAGACAATCTTGGATGTGGAAGTATTGATATGTCATTTGATGCAATGAATTTGAGTGATAGTGATGATGAGGCTCCTCTCAATGATGATGATTTTGTACTAAATGAGAATTAAGATCAATACGATTTGAGTGAATATTCAATTGAATAAAGTTCTAGGTCTTCATTTATCTTTTTCTTTTAAATTTACTTATATTTGATGTGTATGTTAAATTCTATATATGCACTATAAATATAATTGTAAATATTTTTGTTTCAGGTTTCACTTCTAGTTTGTTGTTTTCTCAGTATTAACTCTTATTGTAAATTGTAATTATTAGAGAGTTATGGATATTTATTATTCTTTTTTAATGTTTTGATATGATATTATTTATTATATGATAAAATTATAACATTTTAAGTACTTTATATTAACCTTAATTTTATATTTGTATGATCTTTTTTCATATTAATTGTGGTTCTTATTTATATGTTAAATACGTGAAAAGTAATATTAATAGAAATTTATATATTGTTGTTATTTCAAATTTGTATTATTATGATTTTTGGAGACATGATTGATGTATACAGTACAATATTTTGATGGCCTATTTTGCAATTCTAAAAAATTTAAGGACTATTTTATAAATTTAAAAAATTACACAAAATAGTATCTAGTATTGGATTTTTATTACGTTCCTACACATAATTGGAAGGTTCTCTTATTTTTTCCTCGGAAAGAATAGTCATTCTACTAAATTTGGATGTATTGCTTATAAGTCGATAATTAGAACAACAAAAACATTTATTCCTAAGTTACCATTAAATTTTCATAAAGAAAGATTCTTGAAATTTAATAAATTGTTAAATGATGTTTAATAATAATAATAATAAAAGGCATTTCTTTATTCTTCTAATTTATCTCAAATTTTTTTATGCTTTTGAATTTAAGTAGTCATTCTTAAATTGATGCAATGAAATTTTTAGGATCGTTTGATTTTGCTTTTAATTTTTTGTTGTGATTTTTATTTTATGTTTTTTTACAAATAAAAATCAAAACTTATTTAATTGATAATGTCAATATAGTTATATTTTTATTACAGATAATAATTACATATTAAATAAAATTTAAAAATAAATTATATTAATTTACTGCTTTTCTTGTTTCAAGCCACTTCAATGACATTGTAATTTTGTTGTCCCAGCTAGGAAAGACGAGGTTCTATTAATGTTAAGCATTGATTTCTAGATTTTCTAATTTAAGGTTTGTACTCTGGACATATCATATCAAATAGAACGTTGGAAACTTTACAGGAGAGTATAAAAGTCATTTCATTCGGTTGTAGCTATCAAATAGAACGTTGGAAACTTTACAGGAGAGTATAAAAGTCATTTCATTCTCCCAACAGGAGATCTCCGCCAACTCTCAGTAACAATCTGCGTTTCTTTACGTTTTCCAATGTCCGGTCAGCGTAACTGGATTACCAGGACTACCCTTGTTCTGCTGCCTTATTTACCGCTGCTAAAGATAATTCGACGCTAACGTCAGACTTTTTTCTGTAGCCAACAAAAGGTCTCCATCACTCTGCACTTGTTATACAACTGTCTCTCGCCGCTCTCCCACCATTTCTCTCTGTAAAGCTTTAGCCTTTTCGGTCTCTGCAACTCCGCTTTTAGCTTTCTTTCACATGGAGCCAAACATATAAATGACCATCACAAGAGATTTGAGCAAATGACTTAATCCTCAAGAGGCTCATTTCTGTTGATCTTTTCGCTTATTTGTTTCAGGGTCATTTAGTGATTACTGTTTTTGTTGTGGACACGATTAAAGATCGGGTTTCTGAGCGAAAGATGAAGTCTTCAACTCAACTTGACTCAGCTGTTTTTCAACTCACTCCAACCCGGACTAGGTAATTTTGTCTTCCATTAAGTTGCCTATTTATCGGAAGTTTTAGTCACGGTGTTAACGTTACGGTGGTTTTGTTAAATTTGGTTTATTTAGCAAGAAAAAATAACCAAAGTGTTTTAGTTCTAATGTTCATATGGCCTGCAGTTAATGAGCATTGCGCTTCTCTTTTAACCGGTCTTAATTTGTGCTTCATGGATACTTCTTATGGGAATTTGAGAACAGATGCATGTTTCTTTTCCTTTCTTTTTCTTTTTTTAAATTTGGGGCATACACCATTTTCCCCTGATAGAGTTATCTCAGATATAAACCAGTGCTCGAGTACTACTTCAGAACCGATTCCTGAAAAACCTCGGAATTGACATCTAATGTTCTACATACGTCAAGGTCAGGTGCTCTTATTTGTCGGAATGATATGGGTGACCGACAGCGAAGTAGTACCTTGAGTGGCTTAATTTTGTTAGTGATAACATCTCATTGTCTTTGGCGTGCAGTCAGTCTGGAATAGTTATGGTAGTCCAAATTCTTTCACTGTCACCCATTTGAGAATATAGTTAGATTTGAAACTTTGCCACCTGCTTTTGAAGACTTTTCTTATTTCCATTCCTAAGAAATGGTTGGATATGAAACTGTTTGAAGATTTTGCAGCTTTGGTTGTCATTGGTGGCACTGGTTTATAAGTGGACTACTGTATTGAGGAGGGTTCAATAAAGAGAATTCATTTGTAGGTCATTTGTTTCTACTATATGAACTGATGAACTTCAACTTTTTCTGATGATGGTAGGTGTGATTTGGTAATATCTGCAAATGGGAAGACTGAGAAAATAGCATCTGGTTTGGTGAATCCATTTCTTGCTCACTTGAAGACAGCACAAGAACAAATGGCCAAGGGGGGTTACTCAATTGTCCTTGAGCCAGCGCCTGGGCACGACTCATCGTGGTTTGTGAAGGGAACAGTTGAAAGGTTTGTATTTTTATCATATGTTCATTTTTATGCCTGTATGCTAGTTAGGTTGAACATATATATGTGTTTGCCTCCCATAACTGTTTGCATCGCATAGACAAGGTTCAGGTTAAGTTGCTAATTTATTAAACTACTGCCACTATGTAATAGAGGTTAGCAATCTGGACAGGTATTTCTAACAAAGAAAACTATGAAGATGTTCATTAATTGCCACTGGAAATTTTAGTCAAATCTTACCCACAGAAGTGAGTGAAATCTTTCGCATTATATTATGAACATAACAATGTTAACTGTTGGCTTCATAGAGAAGCTTTAAAGAGTATTTAGCATTCTCTATTTGGGAATGGGAATGACTTAGTTTCCTATTCAACCATATTTGCTAATCTTCAGATCATCCAAACTTGAGTTTGAACAGTCCTGAACCACAGTTTATGCAGCTGTAGATCCCACAAGATAAATGTTGCTGATTTTATATTTTGTTATAGGTTTGTTCGCTTTGTCAGTACTCCAGAGATATTGGAAAGAGTCTACGTGTTAGAATCTGAGATATTGCAGATTGAGCAGGCAATTGCAATTCAAAGCCATAATGAAATTGGGACAAATGCAGTAAGTACAAGTTTTAGCAGCTTATAATCAGCATTTTAGGTCTTGAAGTTCAGAATTTTTTTCACTTGCAGGTGGAAGAAAGCAAAACAAAAACTTTAGAACGCATAGAAGGTACTGTCTTAGAAAAGACATTCATGCCCATATTTTGTCTAACTTGGAAACCATTCTCATTTGTACTCTTCGACACCTCTTCTATTTAGTGTCAGTATATTCTCTTGTTTCTTATTTTTTATTGGTTTTTATGGTTGTGGAGTGGAATGGGCTTCTAAAAGATCTCTTTATTACATACTCAAACATGTTCCCTAGCAGATATGTTATTATTATGAATTTTCCTTTATATGGAGTGAATTTTGACAGGTAGCTACCCTATACCAGATCCTAGTGAGGAAAAAGCAATTGTCCTTTACACTGTGAGTGGAACTAGATAATCCTTGTATCAGAATTACTTCTTCAGCTAGTTTATGATTTGAAGTTTTTGCTGTATGGCAGCCTGCAGCTCATCCACCTGAAAGAAAAGGGTCAACTGCACATGAAAGGAATTCAAAGTACGCAACATAATTAGCACAAACTAAAAATTTATGACAAAGCACTTATAAAATATTGCTTGATTATGGAGTCCAAATATCTCTCAAAATCACAATATAGTGAAAGTAAATTCAATTTTGCAGCTGCAATATTAATAACATTATAGTTAAAGTAAGTTCAATTTTGCAACTGAAATATTCTGTAGTTACTTGAAAATTCTGAAACCATGATGCAATTTTACATGTTGCACTTAGAGATCCATGAATGTAGCACACAAAATGGGGGCTCCTTTAAGATCAAGAAATGGTTTCCACTGTTTGATTGGCTAATGGAAAAGTGAACTTTTTTTGAGCTTTATTACGATTGCAAACATAATAGGCTGAAAAATAAAATCAGAGTATAAAACAATTGCACCTGTTTATTTATTTATTTATTTTGATTAAGTTAATTAGCAAAACGTCTAATATTAAAAAATGAGTGACTTGACTGAAAATCCATTAATATATATAGTCTAAATGCTATTGAATGTTGGTGACTCTTAACATTTGTTAATCAAATGCATTAATCACAGTGTATTTGATTTGTGTATGATCAGAGTTCAGCTAATGAAAGTTCTGGAGACACGGAAAACTGCACTTCAGAAAGAGCAAGGTATGGCCTTCGCACGTGCTGTGGCTGCTGGCTTTGACATTGATCGCATGGCCCCTTTAATGTCTTTTGCTGAAAGCTTTGGAGCTTCGCGTTTAATGTAAGCTACCTCTCCTGGTTTTCGCCATCTTCCAGCATATTGATTTTGACTTGTGCTATCCTGTTTGCATCAATTCATCTTGGCTGCAGTAGAGTTACATGGTATATAATTCCTACTTTATTTGCTACATATATTTTTTTTAACAGGGATGCATGTGTAAAATTTATGGAACTATGGAAAAGAAAGCATGAAACTGGCCAATGGGTCGAAATTGAAGCAGTTGAAGCAATGCATGGCCGTTCAGATTTATCTGATTCAGCAGGCATCTTCCTTTCAAATACCACTAACAAGCAGTGGGATGCATCTTTAGAAAAAAGCGGGAAAGCCTGTGCTGACCCAAATTCAGGTCTGCATTAAGAACAATGTCCAAAAGACTATTTTTTCCTTTGTTATCGTGCTTTGACTAGTCCATCTGTTTCACCTTTATAATCACCTGTTTGGAATTTCTTGATAGGCATTGCTAATGTTTATTGCAAAGCTTTGAATTCTATTTCCATCACCATCAGGAAAGATTATCACGTTTTCTTGTCTCTCACCCTCTTTTATGTTTCTCCGTATATAAGAGCATGTTCAGCTGTATTGTTACATAAAATTTGCTTGAATCTGACAGAAACATACTTTGTTGAACTTAATCTGATGCTGACTTGAATATACAGTATAAAAAAAGGTAACTGGGTATCTGTTGCCATTAATTCAGTGTCATATTTAAATTGCTGGATTTCAATCTTTTACATTTAAGTATTTTGGTGGGCCAATCAATTAGTCTCCAAAGATTGGGAGGAAGCTATAATCAATATCACCATACATTCTGACATACTTATAGGTTATTGGTTCATCATGCAAACACTAAACCTTTTGACTACTATAATCTGTTATTGGAGATTATAGTGGGAAACATATGAACCTATCGTGTTTGGTTGAAGACCATTTAGATAGTTTTTTGGAGACAATTAACATTACAGAATCTTTTACATTGCCCTTTGTGTGATTTTAGTTGCACAGTAGATTCTTCAAAGGTGCTTGATTAAATAAAATTCTGGCTTATTTTTAAAGCTAGGATGTTTGCACAGTTTGGATACATGGATGTAAAAGCCTTAAAATTTCTAAAAGATAATATGTCTAAAATCACTTGTTTCAGAATTTCCTTGTTGCCATTATTTTGTTAAGTTTAACCTAAAACTTAACTACTTATTGTAAGGATACATGTGGTACATTTTTTAATAGAATGAAAAATGTAAAGTTCCATTCTATCTTAATTCTCATGGTTTCATTTTATTTTGCTCTTGTTTGCTTTAGATTCCTCTTTCAGTATTCTGATATTCTCCACTTGGTCTTTTCTTCTTCAAAAACTTAAATGAAAAACCTTTTTCATGTCAGGTGATACGACTACAATAGATCAACCACACCCAGGAAACCAAGACTACTTTCCTGGTCAATTTCCAAGTCCTCTGTTTCTTCCTTGGGGAATGCATTCTCCACCTGGGACGATGCCTGTCTTTCAAGGCTATCCCATGCAAGGTTTCCCATACTGTCAGAACTATCCAGGAGGTAATCCATACTTCCAGTCACCATATCCAACTGGTGAAGATCCTAGACTTACTTCTAGTAAAAGAAGGGGAAGGAGAAGGCATTCAATGGATGGCAATCCTGTATGTGAAACTTGGGAGGTGGATGCTCTTAAAAACAGATCTCGGAGTGATGAAGAATTGGAGAATGAAATTTCAGAATCTCAAGAACCAAGAAACCAAGGTGGTCAATCTGGTAGAAAGCAATCAGACATGGTAGTTATAAAGAACATTAATTATATTGCTTCTAAGAGGGGAAACTCATCTGAGAATGAATCAGATGCTACTTGTGGTTCTGAAACTGATGAAGAAAATGTGGCAAATATGAAGCATAAAAAATATTTAAGATCCACCAAAATGAAAGGAGATAAAACAAAATCCAAGGGTGAATTGGATCCATATGAGAGAAGAACATTTTCTGGTGTGGCAGATGGTGGACACTGGCAAGCATTTCAGAATTGCTTACTGAGAAGTGCTGATGAAGCTGATCATGATATGTTTGCAGCAGAAAATGGAGGTCAACTGAAAAGGCGAGAAAATATAGCAGGCCAAGATCCTTCAGTTTTTGGTGGACGAGATATAGATAACAATCATGAAAGGAATATGTCAGATATTAAAAAAATTAGTGAAAGGATAACCCAAAGAGAAGCTCAAGAGGATGAATCACTGATATCAAGACGAATGGATCAGTTCAATGACAGTGGAAGGTTCATGGATGGACAAGTTGATGCTCAATCTGCAGAAATAAGTGGCAGACAAGGTAGGTACAGAAGAACTATAAACAATGATTTTATGATTCATAGACAGGAAAATCAGTTAGGATATGCAAGTTCTTCATCAGTTCCACCTGCTCTAAATGGATATGAACACTCAAACAATGATTTGGACCAGCCATCGGTAAATATGGATGATGATTCTTATGTAGTATCTTTGAGGGCAATTTCTGAAGACCAAGGGCATGATGTAAGAAATGCGATTAACCTTGTCTTGGAGCTTCCCTCATCAGTTCAGGAGGATGGAAACTTAAATGGAAGCAACGGTAAATATCAGCCAGATGAGTTAAATCTGATGCCAGAGCGTCGGATAGAAAAGGATTTGATTGGATACGACCTTGCTTTAGAATATGACATGCAAATTCACACTGAAAAGAACGGTTCATTGAAGAAGCAAAATAAAGAGAAGGATGGCCTGGAGGGTTCTAAAAATTCAGATAAAGACCGGAATTCCAAACTTGCAATCCATGCATTGGATAAGAAGAAGAAAGTGGGACCAATAAGAAAGGGAAAACCTTCAAAACTGAGTCCCTTGGATGAAGCAAGAGCTCGTGCCAATCGTTTGAGGATGTATAAAGCTGATCTTCAGAAAATGAAGAAGGAAAAGGTATTTTGTTGCCTGATACTATACTCACTACAGTCAAAAGTTTGATGATTTATTATGAAGGAACCATTGTTCGTGGGTGCATTATATCTCTCCACTGCCAGTTGCATCTATCATCTTTTGGCACCTTGCTTATCAGGTATATTTATGTTGTAATTCTGTTTTTTTGTTTCATCTCTTTTGCAGGAAGAAAAACAGATAAAACGCCTGGAAGCTTTGAAGTTAGAGAGACAAAAGAGAATTGCTGCTAGAAACAGTTCCATTCCTGGTCCATCAACCTTACAACAAATAAGAAATCCTTTACCCACAAAACTTTCTCCGAGTTCTCACAAATCATCAAAATTCATGGATACAGATCCTGGATCATCCTCACCTCTGCAAAGATTCCCTGTCAGCTCTGTTTCTAGGGGATCTATCAATTATCTTAAGTCCTCTAAATCCAGCAAACGGATTGCTGGGTCTGCTGTTAACCGGTTAAACCGGTCGGTCTCATCATTGCCTGAAGCAACAAAAGAGAATGGCACTATAACTCCTGATGCAAAGGCATCAATGGCCAGGATTAGAAGGTTATCAGAACCTAAGTTAACTACCAGCCATTATGATTCTGCAGTTAAACCATGGAATCAGGAACGCATTTCAAAGCCAAAGGCCTCTTGTGGGCCTGAGATAAAAAAAATATCTGCAATAATGAAATATGATCAGAGCAAGGCTGCATCTCTTTCAGAAATAAAAATTCGAACTGTAAAGGAACCTGATGATGTCCACGGAAAATCAACAACAGAAACACTAGATAAGGTAAGTGGCAGTAATTATCGCATTAAGTCTAAAGGTAATGAATACAAAGTAAATTCTGAAAATATTTCACATGATGGGGATAACCCAATAATCGAGAAGACAATAGTGGTGCTAGAATCTGATAAGCTCCGTCTTCCTTCCGTGCACACATTGGAAGGAGATAAAGATTTACAAGTGACGCTTTCAAGTGATTCTAGTACTGGAGAGAAACTTGAGATGGTAAAGGATCATGCTGGTACTCCACCTGTTTTGCCACTCACCATGGTTGTGGTTGGAGAAGAAACTGGTGAACATCAGGTAGAAGTCCAAAACCATATTTTAGAGGTAGGTGAGTGTGGAGTTCAAGGACATGACCTCATATAATATACTATTCTTAAATTGACATAGATGTTCTTGGAAGCATTTGACTTCTTGGTGTTTGATTCAACTTAGAACTTTTGACCTGATTTTAGGTTTGATTTGCATATGGTGCTAAACTAATGGAAGCACTTCAACTCTGTGAATGCTTAGTACTCTTTTTGTTTAACTTGAACCAGATTAATTCTGTCCACTCTTTTGTAACATTTTGAATCTTGGAAATCAATGGATCAATTTCTCTTTGGGATTGATTGATGAGTTGATCTTTGGTTCATGCTGTGTATGCTGTCAGACTGCCACTCGAAGTGCATCTAATGAAGAGAAAAAGAAGCCCAAACATTCAAGGAATAGCTCTACTGGACCATACCAGCCCCCTTATGCTCGGATCTCTTCTTTGGAAGACCCTTGTACTGGGAATTCTGAGTATGGAAAAGCACCTCCAGTGAACTTACAGACTGAAACAACTGGTGCAGAGACCCTAAAAGCTTATGTATCTGATTCTAAAAACTTGAAATTAGAAAAGATCCCTGAAGCAGCAAATAAGCCATCTAAAGGAATTAGACAGCTACTGAGGTTTGGAAGAAAGAACCATGATGCAGGTGAAAAAAATACTGAACCGGACAATGTCAGTGTAAGTTCTGGGGCAGACATTGGTGTTACCAACGATGGCCCTGGTGAAGGTAAGAATTATGTAATTTGTCATTATTTAAAATCCTTTTAGCTCCTTATAAAGTCTGCTTTATATAATAACCACTGACAAATTGTAGAAAGATCCATGTTCTAGTCGCAAACATCCCATGCTTAAGAACTGCCTGCTCTGTACTGCAAGAAGGGTTTAACCCTTTTCTTTGCCCTCTTTCAACCTCGAAAAAATGAACTATGGAATGAAAGAATGGATTCTTAAACCACTTGACCACATGAGGGCATCGCTTTCCAATAAACCATTCAACCCAAAAGCTCAACCACATAAACACTGATACCATGTCAAGAAACCAGTTACCTAAAAACTTAAGCTATTGGTTGAGGCCAGAGAATGGATCGCACATTATTCTAGTATCTTGTTTGAAAGGTCACACTGCATTGTAGTGAGATTGCTCGTGCCAATATTATTGGTTTTTCGTGTTAAATTGATCTCCCACAACATTCATGATTGTGGATCCATGTCACATGCAATGTGTTTTGATGCGTTAAAAGTCTTTACCTAATAATACATGCCGCAGCTAGAATTACCTGCTTGCTCCATTTTTAATTGGATGAAAGCTATGCACAATAAAATCTTCCTTTTTTTTTAATTTTTTTGTCCAAGGGGTTCAATTTAACGCCTACAGCACTGTTGGGCTCTGCAGCTATTTGATTAAGCAGTGTGTTTAATATATATCTTTGTTGTGCATTGTTGCATTTTTTTCATATATAGATGGACTTGAAATGAACCTTTGTATTTCATATTGAAATGCTAATATTTTATGCTCCGACACTTTTAGAAGTAATCAGCTATCTCTTAAAATAGTTTTGTATGCTGCAATATGGCATATAGTACACCACAGTAAAGGCTTTGAGAGCCTTTTGCAAGTTAATATACATTGGCTTTTCCCATGCTTGTCTGGCTCAATAGCCGTAAAGTAGAAAGTTGGTCGGAAACATGTTTATGTCAGGTGAGAAGCATGAAATATAAACTATCTGATTATTAAGACCATCCATTTGGCTGTCTCAACAGTTCAAACTTTGAAGAAGCTCATCTCTCAAGAAGAAAGTCTAAGTGCTGGCACTTCTCCTCAAAAGAGTAATAACACATGTAACATGCATTTAATCACTTCCTCTCCATTGTCAGATCCTATTTGTCTAAAATTACACTTTCACTGCAGCTTCTCGTTATTTCTCTTTGTTATCACCATTCAGAAGCAAGATCAATGAAAAAAAAGGCTGATTGGGTTGCCATATGATACTGTTATACATGAAGGTGTGGAGGTGAGGGGGCAGCAAGCTCATCTGTGGGTACAATCTGCATTTTCCAAGTCTTCTTTTCTGTTGTGGAAAGTTGGTTGATTTACATCCAATTTAGCTATGAAATGTTTGTGGTGAATTAGTTTGTAAATCAGCATATGTTGATACTTGTAGGTTGTTTCAGATTGTCGCTAGCAAACCAAACTTGATGATGTATTTTCTTGCGGTGGCAACAACACTGGAACTTACGCGGTCCATTCTAGCAACACTTGTTCTGCTTATTTTTCTTTGTTCTTTTAAGTTAATTGCTTTCAAGAAATGGGATTTGTAATATCAGCATATGTTATAGAATATGTTATAGATTAAGTTTCTTCTATGTTTATGGTTTAGTGGAATGTATCTTATTCTGCCAGCGCTTGCTATGATCACGACATCCAGACTTAATTGGCTGGCATGGCAATGGCAATGGCATCCTCCATTGGCCTTAGGAAACCTTCTTTCCGTAATATAAAGCGTTGAAGCCCGAGTGACAGTGAGTACTGACTAGCCATCAAAAATATATTTATGCCGTAAAAAAATGAAATTTCCATTTGATATAACAGAAGTAGTGGGAAAGAAAACGAGAATTTGATTATCAAAAATAATGAAGCAGCCCCCTTTCATAAACGTTTTGAAAGTTTGTTCAAACTGTACCTGGAACTGGAACTTGAAAAGAAGCATCATTTTCTGTTCAAATCCCTTTTCATATTAAAGGGAAAATGGTCAGTTTCATTTCAGACGAGGGACGGGGTCGGTGGGACTAGGAGAGTCCCATTTCGCAGGACATAAAGGTCAAACCTGCTTTTATAACAAGACTTGATTATAACCGTTGATTTGCAAAACGTGTTTTAACAGGATCTTCTCAATAGAAAAGGTTGATACCAGTGTCACTCTCAAGTAATTATTAGAGGAAGCTACTACTAATTTCTTTGATATGATGAATAACCCTACCAATGCTCTACCATCTACCGAGCCAGTTAGAGGAATAATGAAGGAATGTCTTACCCTATTAGAGATGGAATTTTTCGCTGAACCATTGACTATTCAAGAGATTGAAGAAGCCTTGAGACTACTTGATGCTCATAAGGAACTAGGCGTTAATGTTTTTAACATTAACTTTGTCAAAACATGGCCTTTGATTAAGGACATGGTTCTGGATGTCATCTTAAAATTATTTAGAAATAGAAAGCTACTGGGAGAAATCAATAGAACATGCATAACATTGATTCCTAAGGGTGGTGAGCAAAAAGAAGTTAAGTGACTATCGACCCATATCTTATTACAATTCAATCTATAAGATAATTTCTAAAGTTTTGGATGACAGAATGAAGAAGGTGTTCGCTAATCACATTGATCAATCTCAAGCTAATTATATTCCAAGGAGGAGAAGCATGGGAGATAACATATATAATTCTTTTGCAAGAACTTCTAAGAAATTATTCCAAAAAGAAAGTGGGCAAGAATTACTTGATCAACTTTGATCTCAGGAAAGTTCATAATAATGTAGATTGAAATTTTCTTGTAAACATCATGAGGTCTAGGAATTTTCTAGTGAACTTTGTTGAATGGATGCAATAGTGCTTCTCAACTTGACTTGAGCTATCAAAAGTTATAAATGGATCAGACAAGGTGACACTACTTCTCCCTACATGTTCGCCTTAGTAATGGAGGTTTTTAACAGGCTTCCTAAGAAAGCAATGGAAGGAAATAGGGTCTTCAAATTTCACTTTAAATGTAGAAATATTAGCATTACAAATATTATATTTGCTGATGATCTGCTGATTCTATCAAAAGTTGACAAGAAATTCATTACTTCCCTTATAACAAACTGAATATTGTTTTCTAAAATTTCAGGGTTGGAAGCCAATGTCTTTAAAAGTGTTCTTTATTTATCTAAGAAGGCAAAGAACTTGAAACTGATGATTGCCTCTATCACAAGATTCTACAGTCAGATTCTTCACCTTAATTATCTTGAGATTTCTATCACCGCGATCAAAACTTTAAATGGGGATTTTAAGCCCCTTCTTGATAAGATTCACATATTGGAATGCCAAATTTGTAGGCATACTTCAATTGATCTCATTTGTTCTCAATTCCATCAATGTGCATTGGGCCTCTTACTTAAGCTTTTCCCCAGTCTTTCATCAAATCTATGGATAAGCTCCTAAGAAGATTCCCATGGTCAGGGAGAAATTTTGAACATTATAAATTGTCATTAAATGGATTGATATCTGCCTTTCCAAAAAGCAAGGAGGTCTTGATGTAATTAATTTGAAAGTTCTCAATAGAGTGATGCAAACTAATATATTATGGAGACTGATTGATGATAAACAATTAATCTCTATGGTCTAAATGGGTTTATGAATATTTAATTAAAAGCACGAACATATGGAATATTAAACTCACAAATGTAACCTCAGCTACCATGAAGCACATCTTCAAGATGAGAGATATGATAAGGCCTAAAATCACAAAAAATGGGTAATGGAAGAGATACTTTCTTTGGGAGGATAATTGGACATCTGCAGGTCTACTAAAGAACATCTAGGAGGTATCTACTTTGAGGAATCTCATATTGAAAAGCATTATGTTGGATGAAGTTTTGAGCTATAAGAGTGAAATCATCAGAGTGATCAATCGACATCAACTGTGATAAGAGATACTCAATACGACACTAAGGAGGAATGGGATAGATAAAAACATATGGAGGCATTCTAATAATGGAATGTTCACCAACCTATTGTATAGAAAGTCCTATCTAATCTTGATCATATGGGATGAAAGAAATAGACGCATTTTTTGGGACACTTATCAAAATACATAGCAATTTAGCAGAGAAGTGTTTTCCAAGATCAGAGCTCCCATTTCCTGATTCAATAGCATGACTCAACTATCAAGTGTCACCTTTAGAATCTGGACATTAGCTAATTGGAAGGATAGATGATGGTACCTGGAAGTGAAATCTTAGTGAGCAATACCCGATATATATTATATATACTCCCTTCCCACCACAACTTCGAGATGAAATAAAGATGGGGATTGATGGCTCTTTGAGACTCATAAGGTAATCATACCAATATTCGGACACATCTTAAGGAAACATTCTCAGATGCATGGCCTTGTTGGTGGTTTCTCTTATTGAAATCGAGTGTTATATCTTAAAGATGAGACATGCAGATCCAAGCATCGGGGCTGGGTTAGTTCAAGAGTGTAGCAGACATCTATTTTAATAATGTTGTATCACTTGCTTGATGGCCTCCGTATCTGTTTTTTTTTTTAATGGGTTGTTGTTGAAGACCGCATCAAATCAATCCAAAGTAAAACTATTTTAGTAGTAGAAACAAAAATCTAGCAAAAGCTATTTCATTGTTTACTCACATTTTTTATTTTTTATAAAGATCGCATCAAATCAATTCAAAATAGAAAACAAAGTGTGTTTCTAGTCGTAGAAACAAACATTTAACTAAAACTTTGTCATTTCTTTTGTTACACGATCTCTAACATTTATAGTGAACTAAACAAGGAAGCCTAACAAAGTAATTAAAATATTGCAAGTATTAAAAATCAAAATTAATAATTGAAATTTAACATCTAATGAAACTAAATGTTTGCTGCATTACATTTTAATTGTCTCGGTTCATAGTATTCTACCGCTTATGCGTTTCATGCCATCTTTTATAATAGAATTTGAAGTTTAATCTTTGAAATTCATGTCAACTTCAAATATTGACTATATATGTTCCAGTCCAGATTGTGAACCAATAAATGGGAAAAGTCCAACCAACTTCTGAAAAATAGAATTCCTCTCCTCTCCTTCACATATTTCAGGAAATAAGATCACATGCACCTTAACAGCCAGCATGTGCCATAAGTTCATGAACAAAGATGCACTCAATTACTCCAATGCATGGAGATCAAAAGAATACTTGCGCCACTTAACAGTCAAGGTGTAAAGGGATCTTGTGCTCCAATAAAGTCAACGTCAATAAGATGCGTAAAAATTGCTTGACAGAACCAACTAAATAATCTGTCGTCCGAAAAAAAATATCAACAAAACTGGAATCCGCTGTTAAAAAATCATGCTGTAGTCTCCCTCTTCAACTTTGCAAGCTCTTGCCTTATCAATCCAGCCCTCTGCAAACACAGTCAGAGGATTCCAGTTTAGCTCAAATTGCGGGACTCAAGTTGTATAGAACCAAACAAACATCCAACAGTGGTAGCAGCTAAAAGATTGTACAAATAGTACTATGACTAACCTTGATCTTGGCCAGCATCAACTTAAACCTATCAAAATCATTGAGAGCTGCTCTTCTATTCCTAACAATCAGTTTTCTTCCCCACGAGCTGTTCTCCCACCTATTCTTAACATCTTCCACAAAGAGGAAAGAAAACACATTTGTACAATAAATGAATTAACAGTGACAATCAGTTACAAAATGACGTGCTATTTTGGTTAGCATTAGTAACCCTACCAGCTTTTTCCATTGCTTCAATCAGCTTCTTTTTCTTTGGAACTCTGTGAATCTCAATTTTGATATCAGTGAGTGAAAGCCTCTTCAAGTTCATTTGGCTCCTCACCATATCAGGCGCATCAACCAACGCCTGTTGGGACAAGAGAGAAAATAACAAGTATAAGTTCAAAGTCTTATAAGCACTAACTTTATATGTTTCATAATCCATACAACAATCATTAGTAGTTCTTAAAAGCCCACAAATGTTATCCCTCAGTCCCATCAAATGATTCCCCAAACACCCAGCTTAGAGATGGACTTTAGAATTTTTAACAGTGAGCTTCTTGTTTGGAAACACCACAACCTACTACTCTCACGTCACGCTGGATTCAATCTCCAAGTTTTCTTCCCATTCTCATTTCTCGAATACCCGGGCAACGTAACAAACACAGTAAAAACATAGGAAATTGAAAAAAGAAGAGTACTCTGTTCTGGTCGACGACATCGACAATGACGACAAGTTGGCCGTAGTCCTTGCCGTAGTTGACGAGAGCTACTCTCCCGATCTCCACGTATCTTTTGAAAGGCTACCACCATCGGAAAGAGCTTAACCCATCAAAAATTGAATACAAAAGATGAAAGAGATCAAAGAAGTGATACAGAAATGAAAGAGAGACTCGCCATCTTCCCGCCGTGAGGTGTGTGACTGTGCGAGCAACAGGACAGAAGTTAATCAAACGAGGCCCTTAGGGTTTTGTGAGTTTATATGAGTCGATTGTCAGTTGATTTTGAGCCGCTGGATCTAGGGTTTTCGATTGTCTTTGTTCTTATGGCATAGGCTTATGTCATTGGGCCCAGAAATATAACGGGGATTCGTTAGTTGAGACATTTTAATTTCTTGAAGCTTTATTAAGAATTCCATTCCATACTTTTGTGAGCTATTTCTACTTCATTAAAGCCAAGCATTCTACAACTTTTAATCCGATTTATCCATAACTATATGTCATCCTCATTTCATTTCAAAAAAAAAAAATGTCATCCTCATTTTTTCTAATTATATTTTTATAATTTTCAAAATATAAAATAATTTTATTGTTAGATCGGTAATTCAAAATTTATTATTAAAATGATTATAAATTATATAATATTACAAATATTTTTAATTAAGATAAATTTCTCAGCGCAGTAACTAGAATTATACTTTTTACTTTTACTTTGTTTTCTTATTACTAGTATTTGGCTTTGCATGCTCCTTTATGGCCATTTAATATATTCATTTTCAAAGAAAAATAAAAAATTTGAAACAATGCTTAGTGATTGGGTTGGTCGTGCTAGGCCCGGGCCCAGACCCAGAACGACATGCGGGCTGGTCGGCCCATCCATAGATGGTGACCTAAACCTAGCAGGTATTTCTTATATAAGGTACTACC